>JBCEWC010003165.1:0-31296 GCA_038996855.1 Solanum aculeatissimum
GCTATGATGGCTTGATCGAGGGTCTTCAGGTCCTCCTTCGCCATGTCACATCTAGGCCCCCTATCCGGGTCGTGACACCTTATTTAAGTTTAACATTTCATGAATTGGGAGACATAAAACATTAAATATTCATATCTTTTGATATTTATATCCAAATAAACCAATTCAAAATGCTAAATCATACAAAATTTTGTAATGAACAATATGGGAACGTTGGACTGTAGTTCTGACACATGTTTTGAGGTAAAAATTGCTTCTTTGTTGTATATATTATCAAAAATTACTATAAACTTCATGTTGTGATACCTCAACCATTTTTATCAGAATTAAGTGAAATTTGAGTTTAAACTATACTACTTTTCAAGAACGACACTGTGCGATGCATGGATTCTATTAATTTGATAATTTTTTTGAGGAATTTAACTGAAAGCCTATTGTAGAGAATGTGTTTTCGATAAGAAATGTGATATGGTTTTTGGGGTATTTCTAGGTCTTCTAAGCCTTATTTTGAGTGAAATTTTAGCTATAGACATAGGGTGATATAACAGTAATTTTATGGTGGTTGAATTGATATTTCAGGTGTGGGCCCTATTTCTTCCCATTTTAGTCACAACTAATATATTTCCCCTCATTTCTTAAGATATCATAACAAAAACAACCATATTTATGTTGTAATTCATGTTTTGATAGCACAACAGTGGTTTGAGGTAATCAGCAGGGGAAAGGCTCGCATGGATTAATCTAAAGCGCGTGGATTCATCTTAAAGGTAGGTTAGGCTTTCTTATCCTTTAGACTGAGCTGGAAAGTATATCTTAATGCTAATTCTTAAATAGAGCCTATACGTGTTAGTTAATACTGTGATGGACATGTGAGCCCTGTGGTGGCTATATATGTTGTAATAGCTTATTATAGAGCTATTGTGGGTTGTGATGGACTTATTACGGACTTCACTTGTATTACTCCTACGAATATGTATGTCTCTTTGATTACTCGTATACCTATTTGGGTTGTCTGGTACTAGGCAAACATGTTATATCCTAGGGCAGTGATTACCTATTGTGCTTCTGGTTATATGTAGAGGTTCTATAGTATGATCATGCCGATATACCGTACTCCTGGCTACCTTGCGCAGGATTGTGGTTCTACTTTTGTGAGTTATGCTATATAATATAAGTGAATTGGTCTGGTTATTATGGTGTGGGGGTATTGTTATGTCTATCACTGGGGTTATCTACCACTTTATCCTGGGAGCTATCACACTTAATAGCCGGACTATATATTATTGTCCTGGTTACTTTGTTATGCGTATCAACTAGTTTGTTTCCATTGCTCTGGATATTTGGGGTATTTTTAGCTATCTGCTTCTAATGGTCCTTAGCTTGGGGTTCAACAAGTGCTACCCTAGTTTTTCATTTTTAAGACCCCACATTTTGAAAGATACACATAGTTTGACTTGAGAGGACCAAATACCGAGAGACTAGCTGAGCAATAGACTATTTTTATGAATAGGGCCCCTGGTGGCTATCCTTGTGACTTGTGTCTTAGATGGCCATGTTTATGTGTCTGAGACATGCATTATTTTCCCAAGATCTAAGTCTCTTGGGACCATGCCCGTATGTTTAAGTCATGGATTACACCCCTGAGGGCTGAGTCTCCAATGACTATTCTGATGTTCGTGTTTAGTTGATTATTGTTGAGACTCTCGTGACCCAATTGATCTCTTCCTGGGGTGGAGTTCTAGTTGATTATTCTTGAGGATCTCGTGACCTAGTTGATAATTCTTGGGATGGATTTCCCAGTTGATTGTAAGACCACTTGCCATGGGTGACTTACGCTCTTTTCCCTGTTTTGAGGCTAATCCGGGAAAGGGGGCACATGTACCCTAGGTGATAGCTAGAGGTCTGGGGAACCATGTGACATTACATCATATACTTATGGTGATCTTGTATTGCCTTTTACTAGTTCTTATATCCATACACCTATACACACCCTAATTGTGCATGGGTGTACCTTCTAGGCTTTTGGGCCCAGTTGATGTATAACATAAATATTAGGGATTTACACCCATGTATAACATTATACCTAAACCATGTTACAATTGTTATGTGGTTTTTTTAGTTGGTTCTATGGTTCACTGCTTGGTCCTACTCAGCTAGGTATACCTAGAGCAGTTGACATAGTTGACAAGGGTTCATCGGGTTTTGTAAGATGGTACTACTGCATATTTCCTGGGTTCGTTCAGTTGGGGCTTTAGGGGTTATATAAATATGCTACTTTTGTCTTGGGTTCAAACTACAACCGTTACAACTTTTCAACATAATTGACATATCTATATTTGTTGTGTTTCACTCAGTCGGCCGATGATACCTATTGGGTACCTTCCACTAGTACTCACCCCTCTTTTTCTAAATCTATTCATGGTGCAAGTCTAGGTACGAGCCATGGCTGTTGATTAAGGAGTTTTTGGATGCTTCTGGAGACTTTGGTTAGCGTCAATAGTTTAGACATTCTACTGTCTCCTTCTGTTTATTTGGCCATATTTTATGTCCAAACACTGGCCTTATACATTATAGTTTTGGCTTGTATGTGTAAGCTTCTCTTCTGATATTTATGTATATGTACATATGTGCATTTTTATTTTGAGTCTATAATAACTCTGTACAAGTGACTTCCAAGTTCTAGGTAGGTTGTATCATTGACTTTTATTATTGTTGTTAGTGGCCATTATATTGGTAGCTGCTGGGACAGGTACTGTGGGTTTTGGGTTGGCTTGCCTGTAACTGGGATCTAACCGTCACCATCATGACCTAAAAGGTCAAGTCATGATAATTTACCAATGATCTCGTGCCCTCCAAACAAAATAATCCTAAGCAACTCAATCTCGACTATCTCGATAACATTGACCTGATCCAGAAGCATAGGAACCCTGACCATAAGAACCAGATGACCCAACCTACCCTGATGTAGCACTGCCACTTCCTTTTTATCTATATTTTAGAGGATAGGTAAGACTACCCTGACTAGAAGTATCTATACCCCAACGGCTACCCTCAGAAGTTTGCAAGGATGCTTGATGTGGTTGGCTAGACTAACCTTACTGAAATCTCATCGGTGGTCTATTGGTCTAACCCTAAAACCATCTTAGTATCTATTGAAATTTCCCTCATGCCGAGAACATTTGTCGTTGCCCTATTGGGCCTCACAACTAAACTGCTCAATAAAATGGGCATGAACTACAATATCTAGTTAGGATCAGCCCAAATTCACCAATTCATGTGTACCGATGCTAACCAGAAGTATCAGAACATCTACTAAACAACAGATTTGTTCTTTCTCTTTTGGAAAAATAGCTATGTAATACCTAGAGAAGTCCTGGAATCTCACCTCATACTGGGTCACCAATATCGAACCCAGCTCATGTCAGACAAACTAATCATGAAGCCTGTTCTTGAGGCTCCCTGGAATAAATTTTGTCAAGAATTCCTCAGAAAAATCTTCCTAAGTCACGAGCGATGCATCGGCCGGTCTAGTATAGCTGAAGGTCCGCCGCCACTGTCTGCCCAACCCGTCTAATTGGTAGGCCACAAACTCTGCACCTCTGTACTCTAGCAAATTCAAAGCCTACAACTTATTTATACACACTGCCAAGAACTCCTTAGCATCCTCTCCATCCTTCCCTAAATATCTCAGTAGAGTCAATCTTCGAAAGTACCCGAGCAACTGCTATTCCTAAAAAGGTGTGGCTTCCTCTAGCAATGAAATCAACTCCTCTAGAGTGGAATACCCTACTAAGTCACTATGTACTTGGTGTCAAAATCCTTATGTGTGTCATATTGGAGTCCCAACATGTTCTTATGTTGCTAACAAAGTATTTTTGGGAGTAACGCCTTTGAAAAGGGGTAATGCAGTTTGGTTGATGGGGTAAGCTTAGATCTTGATATATTGGGCCATTCAATATTTTGAAGCAAGTTGAACCAGTAGCATATGCGTTAGCTCTACCTCTAGTCTATTCTTCAATACACCCCGTCCTCCATGTATCGATGTCGTGTCAGATATTCAAGTTGGGTAACATATGCTTAATATGATTCAAAAGAGTTAGATGACCGTCTGACATTTGTTGAGGAGTTGACAACTATTTTAACCAGAGATGTCAGGCAGTTGTGTTCTAGAGCTATACAATGGTTAATGTTTAGTGGCGCTATCAACCGACCGAGGAGGACACCAGAGAGTTGGAGATGGACATGTGATAGAAGTACCTCAACTTATTTGAGTCTTCAGTTATGCCTTTATTGTCACATTCACAGATGAAAGTTCTTTTAGTGGGGGATTGCAATGATCCAAAAAAAATTTAACTTCATAATGGTTGGTCAAGGTTAGTGTTAAACTAGTTGTGGTTGCATTTTGGTATCCATGGGTTGAGTCTAAGTGGCAAAATTCAAAATGGGTCTCTTGGTGAAGTTATTGGTCGGTCGGGACAGTTTACTTTGAAAGATCATAACATTTGTATGGGATGATATGTGTAGGCTACTATATATCAAACTGAAGCTCTTTGAGTTATCTTCGCAACGCAATAGGTTTCACTCAATTCATAGTTTGTATGAGAAAGGTATGGCCAAAATAGTGAGATTATCCGTAATTGGAAGGACACTGGAAACAAGTTCTGGAAATGGTCCAAGGACAGGACCACAGATCGTGTGAAGGTCCAGGATCAATGTGGAAGTTTGTGGGATGTTCCAGTGGGCTCCTGGTTGCCAGGATCCTAGCCAAGGACCAAGGCAAACCCCACGGACCACCCCACTATCCGTGAGACCCTACACGGGCCGTGCGAGGTCCCGTGAAGTGGGGCAGAAACCTAGCTAACTTTTGGGGCCAGACCCCGGGCCAAGTGTGACTCTATGGACCATTACACAGTCCGTGTGTAGCTACACGGTTCGAGAGTCCCTCCGTGAAGTGTTCCAAAAATTCCCCTGAGAGTTCGAGCCAAAGACGAGTTCAAGTGTTGTCACACGGACAGGTACACGGTCCATGTACTTCGAGACGACTACCTGGGGCCTTCCGTGTGGCACTGTATTTCAGGGGTTAGTCAATTTCATTAACGGTTAATTAGTAATTTAATTAGATCATATGCCCCTTTTAGGCTTTATAAGGTCCCTTAAAACCCTAAACCTAATCCTAAACCCTTTCCATAAATTCTAACACTCTCCAATCTACTTTGAAATTCTCTTAATTCTCTTGACCTCTATTGATGAATGCTTGAAGAAATTTGGGGAAAATCATCCTAGTTGTGAAATTCTTCAATTTCCTTGGTGAATTTTAAGGTATGTGGGTTTGATTCATGGATTCCTTTTCATCCATGAAGACCCAAGAACCCTCCTCTTTAAATTTTGATTTCAAGTTTTATTTAAGGTTGGGTTCTTTAAATTTTGAAGTATTTAATTGACTGGGATTATGTGCTATAGAAATTAGGTGTTTTAAGGTTGATTTAAGCTTGAATTTATGAAGATTAAAGGGTTTGGATGATGATAAAGTTATGTATGTCCTTTGTACTCTTGATTTATGCATGGGTATTATTTAAATGATGATTTGAAGTTGGTTTGACTTGGATTTCTCATGAACTAATCTTGATTTGAATTTGAAGTATGAATTCTATTACCCATGTTGTTCATATTGTTTCTCATGGAATTGCATGCATGATTCATGGATATTTGATGAATATTTTGATGTGGGCTAAGTCCCAAACATGTTTATGACTATGATTTTGAACAAGTATGGCTTATAACTAAGTTGTGATCACACTAAGTCTATGATATGGCTCTTTGAGCAAGATGGGTGCTTGCACCAATATGATATGACTAGTATGATATGTATGGAGCTACTCTTATGCATAAAGTTTGACATGAAAGTTTGTTTGGTTTTTCAGCCCATGAAGCATGACTATGAAATGTGTTTGACTCTTGTTAAGTATGCATAAGAGTATTGAAACTATGTCTGGCTTTTAAGCCCAAACATGCATGATTTGAAGTTCTAGTGTCAAGTTCCGTTTTAAAGGCATGTATATGTATACATATTCTTGCAGGATGATGACTTAGTATCGAGAAGGATTGAAGTAGCAAGTGGGCTAACCCCAAGGGTCCCACTCTTTTCCCAAAACTCTATGCCACCATAGGTTTCCATTGAAATGGGAGACCCGTAAGGTATGCTTTAATATGATATGATATGTTATGTTATGTAAATCCTTCTGAAATGGGAGACCCGTAAGGAAGGTGGCCATCACACCGAAATGGGAGGCCCGTAAGGTGTGGTGTAGATTACCTTTGGCAAGTAATCTTCTCCGATCTAATGGGAGGCTTTCACTGGGAAAGTTCATGTTGCAGCTCACATGGATTTTGATGTTGGTTATGGTTCCATCCCCTCTATATTATGCGCATCATGGCATTTCATGCATCATGATTATCATGGCATATTTTTATATTGTCCCTTCCTATATTTACTTCTATGTATGTGCCCTTGCCATGTCGATTGTTATAGGTCCATATGCATATACATTTTAATGCCCGCATACTTAGTTCTTTATTGTGATAATCCATACTCTTGTTTACATGTTCTAACCATGTAGATACCGACGACGATCTCTATCTACCTTTGCACGATGAGTGATTATCTCGAATCCTATTTCTTGCGGTGAGCCTTTTTGTTCAAGGGCAATAGCCACTTTCTATCTAGCTGGTATTACTTTTACTTTTCATTACGTATGTATTGAGGGTGAGCCTCAAGCTATGTCGAGGCCCCGTTCATCTTGTGTAGAGGCTTGTTGGACAAACTATACTCTTGCACATTGTATTACGCTATTTTGGGTTGTATGCCTATTGGATTTATGCTATGGATGTGATGTTCCTATTATGCTCATGCTTATGTTCATACATATGCTTATGCTTATGTTGATGGGTTGTGAATGTTGGAAATGTGCTTATGTGGAAATTCCTATAACCCCGGTGTGCCCCCATAGCTTGAGTCCTACTTACTCACCCGTTCGAAATACTTATTATGTGCTATGTGATTCATGCTCATCCCATTCCCGGCAACATCCCCATAGCGTGATTACAAAGCCTCGTTTCCCTTAGAACTTATGTGTTATGTGTTTACTTCCGTGCTTTTGAACCAATGATGTGTGTGATAACGCTATGATAGCTCGATCGAGGGCTTTCGGGTCCTTTTTCTCCATGTCACATCTAGGCCCCTTAACCAAGCCGTGACATAGATGGTATCAGATCCCTAGGTTTGTAATGATCCTTGGAGTCCAATATGTCGCGTCACTTAGAGTCTTGTTCATGGGTATGATGCGCGCCATACCTATGATTGAGAGGCTATGACGATGTTCTAGGAACTTGTCTCTTCATTATCTCTTGTGTCATGCATTGTACTAATTATAAGGTTTCCCTAAACTATTGGTTCTTGTTTCTCTTTCAGAACATGTCTCCCCGAAGAACTCCCTTCCCCTTCAAGCTCTTGAAATTAAGGAAAAAGCTCCTCAGGCACCGGTAGAGGAACAGGTGTCCCATGCTGAGTTCATAAATGTGGTCTCTATGTTAGCCCAAGCTGTGGCCAACCAAGCCCGGCCTATCAACCCCATCAATGTGGGCACTCCGGCGTCTAGGATGAGGGATTTCACCCGTATGAACCCTCCATAGTTCTATGGCTCTAAGTTGATGAAGATGCTCAAGAGTTCATTGATGAACTCACCAAGGTATTGAATATTATGAGAGTGACCTCAGAAGAGAAAGTTGAGTTTCTGCTTATTAATTGAAAGATGTGGCCCATGTATGGTATGGCCAATGGTTAGTTGAACGGGTTGCAGATATCTAGGTTTGATGGGAGGAGTTCAAAATGGATTTTCTTGATCGTTTCTTTCCAATTGAGCTTAGGGAAAAATGACCGAGTTCATCAATCTCCATCATGGTGGTATGTCCGTGAGGGACTATGCCATCAACTTTACTAAGCTCTCCAAGTATGCTCCAATGCTTGTATCCAATCCCCATGTAAAAATGCATAAGTTTATTTCAGGTGTTTCAAAATTGGTGGTGAAAGAGTGTAGGACCGCTATGCTCATCCGTGACATGGATATCTCTCGGCTCATGACTTATGCTAAGCAAATTGAGGGAGAAACACTTAAGGAAAGAAGAGTGCATGAAGCTAAGAAGCCCGGTATGATGGTGGGTTCTCCAACTCTAAGGGTGGTGATAGTTTTGGTCGATTTCACCAAGGCCAAAGTTCTATCATGAGAATTGCTAATCCGAGAATGACTCCTCCTAAGGCATAAATTGGGGGTGGCCCCTGGATTCCTCTTTGTGCTCAATGTGGGAAGCATCATATGGGTAGTTGTAGAAGGCCATCAGGTGCTTTCTATGGATGTGGTGGTTTGGACCACAAGAATTTTGAATGTCCAAGGGATGCCAAGAAAGATCAAGTGGCTCCCGGTGGTCAAGGGACACTAAAGGCTCCAGTTGGTGGTGCTCCTAGGAACAACTGGTTCAATGCTCTTCATGTCTTGCAAGAGGTGGAGGAAGCTCTAGACATCGTGACTAGTATGTTAAAAGTCTTTGATTTTGATGCTAATGCTTTACTTGATCCGGGTGCAAATTTATCTTTTGTGACTCCTTTGTTGGCTTTTAAGTTTTGATTGAGTCCCAAAACTCTAAGGAAACCTTATTTAGTGTATACTCCAATGGGTGAGTCTAATGTTTCCCAAAAGGTGTATCGGGGTTGTCCTGTCTCTATGTTGCATAAAGTGTTCCCCGGTAACCCTGTAGAACTTGAGATATATGATTTTGATGTTATTCTTGGGTTGGATTGGTTGCATGCATCATATTCCTCGGTTGATTGTATAAATAGGCAAGTAAAATTTCAAATCCCTAATGAACCGGTGTTGGAATGGAAGGGTAGTGATTTCGTGGTTAAGGGTCGGTTTATTTCCTACCTAAAAGCCCGAAAATTGATTTGTAAGGGGTGTATTTGTCATATTGTGCAGGTTAGAGATGTGAAGGGTGAATTACCTAAGCTTTAGTTTGTTCTGGTGGTTAACGCGTTCTCTTATGTGTTCCCTGAGGACTTGCCCGGCATCCCTCCCAATAGAGAAATAGATTTTGGCATAGATCTCCTTCTGGATACTTAACCTATATCTATTGTTCCTTATCGTATGGCCCTAGCAGAACTGAAGAAGTTGAAGGATCAATTGAAATATTTGCTAGAAAATGGGTATATTAGGCCGAGTATCTTGCCTTGGAGTGCTCCCATGCTATTTGTGAGAAAGAAGGATGGGTTGCTCTGAATGTGTATTGATTATTGTCAATTGAACAAGGTGACCATTAAGAATAGGTACCTGTTGCTTAGGATTGATGATTTGTTTGACCAACTTCAAGGGGCTACTAACTTTTCCAAATAGATCTTATCTCGGGTTATCAACAATTGAAGGTAAGGGAGTGTGAACCCAAGACAGTATTTCAGGCTTGTTATCGTCATTTTGAATTTGTGGTGATGTCATTTGGGTTGACTAATGCTCTGGCGGTGTTCATGGATCATATGAATTGGGTGTTCAAGCCATTCCTTGATAATTTTGTGGTAGTCTTCATTGGTGACATTTTGATTTACTCCCGTAGTGAGCAAGAACATATAGGTCATTTGAGGTTAGTTCTTCAAACCTTGAGGGAAAAGCAATTGTATGCCAAGTTTAGCAACTGTGAATTTTGGTTGGAAGAAGTTTCTTTCCTGGGTCATGTGGTGTCCAGTGATGAAATTAAGGTTGACCATAAGAAAACCGAAGCGGTGAAGGATTGGCCAAGACCATTGACTCCTTCAGACATTCAAAGCTTCCTTGGTTTAGCCGGTTATTATAGAAGGTTTGTTGAAGGGTTTTCCTCTATAACATCTACGTTGACCAAGTTGACTCAAAAGAAGGCTAAATTTGTATGGTCAAATGAATATGAGAAAAGTTTCCACACGTTGAAGGATCGACTTACATCGGCTCCCATTTTGACTTTGCCTAATGGGTTGGATGGGTTTTTGGTATATTGTAATGTGTCGCATATTGGCTTAGGTTGTGTGCTTATGCAACATAGTAAGGTAATGGCTTATGCGTCCCGGCAATTGAAAGTGCATGAACAAAATTATCCAACTCATAACCTAGACTTAGCGGCAGTGGTATTTGCTTTGAAAATTTGGTGACATTATTTATATGGGGTTCATGTGGATGTCTTCACCGACCATAAAAGCTTGTAATACGTGTTCACCCAAAGAGACCTAAATTTGAGGCAAATGAGGTGGTTGAAACTTCTTAAAGATTATGATATGAGTGTTCTTTATAACCCTGGTAAAGCTAATGTAGTGGCGGATGCCCTTAGTAGGCTCTCTATGGAGAGTGTGACTCATGTGGAAGAAGGGAAGAAAGAGATGGTGAAAGATGTACACCATTTAGCTAGGTTGGGTGTAATATTAGCCGATTCCAAAAATGGCAGAATTCTCGTTCAAGATGGATCCAAGTCTTCCTTAGTGGTTGATGTTAAGAATAAGCAAGACTCAGAACCTTCCTTGGTAGAGTTGAAGAAGTTGGTTGTCGATGGAAAGATTGAGGTTTTCTCCCAAGGGGGAGATGGTGTGCTACGGTACCAAGGCCATTTGTGTGTTCCAAATGTTGATGACTTAAGGGAGACTATCATGAAAGAGGCTCATAATTCCCAATATTCTATTCATCCAGGATCTACCAAGATGCACCGAGACTTGAGAGAGTTGTATTGGTGGCATGGTATGAAGAGGGATGTGGCTAAATTTGTGTTGGAGTGTCCTAATTGACAAAAAGTGAAAGTGCAACATCAAAGGCATAGTGGGTTGACCTAAGACATTGAAATTCCTACTTGGAAGTGGGAAGATGTGAACATGGACTTTGTAGTTGGGTTACCTCGTACTCAGAGACAATTTGATTGCATATGGGTTGTGGTTGTTAGAATGACCAAGTCGGCTCATTTCTTACCGGTTAAGACTACCTATAGTGCCGAGGAGTATGCTAAGGTATATATTTGGGAGTTGGTGAGGTGCCATGGTGTGCCAAGGTCTATCATATCAGATTGTGGTACTCAATTTACTTCTCATTTTTGGAAGTCCTTTCAAAAGGGACTTAGTACTAAGGTCAAGTTGAGCACCACATTTCATCCTCAAACTGATGGACAAGCCGAATGAACAATTCAAACCTTGGAAGATATGTTAAGGGCTTGTGTGTTGGAATTTAAAGGAAATTAGGATGATCATCTACCTCTCATTGAGTTTGCCTACAATAATAGCTTTCATGCTTGCATCGGTATGGCTCCATTTGAAGCTTTGTATGGTAGGAGATTTAGTTCTCTGGTTGGCTGGTCCAAAATAGGTAAGGCGGCATTGTTAGGCCCAAATTTGGTTGTTAAGGCCATTGAAAAGGTGAAGTTGATTAGGGAAAGGTTGAAGATGGCACAAAGTAGCCAAAAGTCTTATTCGGATGTTAGGAAGAGGGACCTTGAATTTCATATTGGTGATTGAGTGTATATAAAGGTATCCCCCATGAAAGGCATCATGAGTTTTGGAAAGAAGGGCAAGTTTAGCCCTCGGTACGTCAGACCTTATGAGATTGTGGAACGGGTTGGCAATATGGCTTATAGGTTGGACTTTCCTTTGGACATGAGCTCCATTCATCCGGTATTCCATATGTCTATGTTGAGGAAGATGGTTGGTGATACTAAGGCCATTGCACCTTTGAAGGGTGTGACGGTTGAGGAGAACTTAACCTATGAAGAGGTGCCGGTTGAAATCTTGGATAGGCAAGCGAAGAGGCTTCGCAACAAGGAAGTAGCTTCGGTCAAGGTGCTTTGGAAGAACCAAGACGTGGAGAGTGTGACATGGGAATCAGAGTTGAACATGATGGAGCGATATCCCTATCTCTTCCAATCTACTCAAGCCTAAGGTACTAGGTTCTATCCTTTAATTATCCTAATTCTTTATTTCTTAAGTTTCATGACATTACATGCATACATAAGCACGAAGATGATTTAAATGATTTTTTGACGTGAGTTTTGAAACAATTTTGAAATGATGCATGATTCGTTATAAGTTTGGTAAAAAATGTCTTGTGTTTGATTGTTGTCCTCAAGGGGTAGTTTTAGCTCATTCGAGGACGAATGTTCCCGTGGGAGATAATGTAACGATCTGAAAATTTTCAAACTTTGTAATGGTTTTTCAAGGTTAGTGTTAAATTGGTTGTGGTTGAATTTTTGTAGCCATGGGTTGAGTTTAAGTGGCAAAATTAAAAACGGGTCTCATGGTAAAGTTATGGGACGGTCGGGATAGTGTCCTTTGAAAGATCATACCTTTTGTATGGGATAAACTGTGTGGGCTGTTGTACATCAAATTAAAGCTCTTTGAGTTATCTTCGCAACACAACTGTTTTTACTCAATTCAGAGTTCGTATGAGAAAGTTATGGCCAAAACAATGAGACTACCCGTAATTGGAAGGATGCTGGAAACGAGTTCTGATAATGGACCAAGGACAGGACCACGGACCCTGTGAATGTCCACAGTCCAATTGGGGGTTCGTGGGATGTTCCACTAGGCTCTTTGTGGCCAGGACCCTAGCCAAGGACAAAAGCAAACCCCACGGACCACCCCACGATCCGTGAGACCCTACACGGGCCGTGAGAGGTCTGTGAAGTGGGGCAGAAACCTGGCTAACTTTTGGGGCTGGACTCTGGGCCATGTGTCGCTCCACGTACCAGTACACGGTCCATGTGCAGCCACACGGTTTGTGATTCCCTCTGTGAAGTGTTCCAGACAATCCCCTAAGAGTTCGAGCCAAAGACGAGTTCAAGTGTTATCACACGGACAGGTACACGGTCCATGTACCTGTAGATGGCCACCTGAGGCCTTCTGTATGGCACTTTATTTCAGGGATTAGTCCATTTCATTAATGGTTAATTCGTAATTTAATTAGATCCTATTCCCCTTTTAGGCTTTCTAAGGTCCCTTAAACCTAATCCTAAACCCTTTTCATACATTCTAACACTCTCCAATCTACTTTGAAATTCTCTCAATTCTCTTGACCTCCATTGATGAAAGCTTGAAGAAACTTGGGGAAGATCATCCTAGTTGTGAAATTCTTCAATTCCCTTGGTCAATGTCAAGGTATACGGGTTTGATTCATGAATTCCCTTTCATCTATGAAGACCCAAGAATCCTCCTCTTTAAATTTTAATTTCAAGTCTTATTTAAGGTTGGGTTTTTTAAATTTTGAAGTATTTAATTGACTGGGATTGTGTGTTGTAGCAATTAGGTGTTTTAAGGTTGATTTAAGCTTAAATTTGTGAAGATTAAAGGGTTTTGATGATGATCAAGTTATGTATGTCCTTTTAATTCTTGATTTATGCATGGGTATTATTTAAATGATGATTTGAAGGTTGGTTTGACTTGGATTTCTCATGAACTACTCTTGATTTGAATTTGAAGTATGAATTTTATTACCCATGCTATTCGCATTGTTCTTCATGGCATTGCATGCATGATTCATGGATATTTGATGAAAGTTTTGATGTGGGCTAAGTCCCAAACATGTTTATGACTATGATTTTGAACAAGTATGGGTTTGACTAAGTTGTGATCACACTAAGTCTATGATATGGCTCTTTGAGCAACATGGGTGCTTGCACCAATATGATATGACAAGTTTGATATGTATGGAGCTACTCTAATGCATAAAGTTTGACATGAAAGTTTTTTTGGCTTTTCATCCCATGAAGCATGACTATGAAATGTGTTTGACTCTTGTTAAGTATGCATAAGAGTATTGAAATTATGTTTGGCTTTTAAACCCAAGTATGCATGATTTGATGTTCAAGTGTCAAGTTCCATTTTAAAGCCATGTATATGTATACGTATTTATGTTGGATGATGACTTAGTATCGAGAAGGAATGGAGTAGTAAGTGGGCTATCCCCAAGGGTCCCACTCTTTTCCTGAAACTATGTGCCAACATAGGTTCCTATCGAAATGGGAAGCCCGTAAGGTATGCTTTGATATGATATGATATGATATGATATGATATAATATGATATGATATGATATGATATGATACGATATAATATTATATGATATGATATGATATGATATATTATGTTATGTAAATCTTTGCAAAATGGGAGACCGTAAGGAAGGTGGTCTTCACACCAAAATGGGAGGCCCGTAAGGTGTGGTGTAGATTACCTTTGGCAAGTAATCTTCTCCGATCCAATGGGAGGCTTTCATTGGGAAAGTTCATGTTGTAGCTCACATAGATTTGGATGTCGGTTATGGTTCCATCCCCTCTATATTATGAGCATCATGGCATTTCATTCATCATGATTATCATGGCATTTCATGCATCCTTATTATCATGGTATATTGTTATATTGTCCCTTCCTATATTTCCTTCTATGTATGTGCCCTTGCCATGTAGGTTGTTATTGGTCCATGTGCATATACATTTGCATGCCTGCATACTTAGTGTTTTATTGTGATAACCCATACTCTTGACTACATGTTCTAACCATGTAGGTGCCGGAGACGATCTCTATCTACCTTTGCACGACGAGTGATTATCTTGACGCCTATTGTTTGTGGTGTGCCCTTTTGTTCAAGGGAAATAGCCACTTTCTATCTAGCTAGTATTGCTTTTACTTTTCTTTACGTATGTATTGAGGGTGAGCCTCAAGCTATGTCGAGGCCCCGTTCATCTTGTGTAGAGGCTTGTTGGACAAACTATGCTCTTGTACGTTGTATTACGCTATTTTGGGTTGTATGACTATTGGAATTATGCTATGGATATGATGTTCCTCTTATGCTTATGCTTATGTTCATACTTATGATTATGCTTATGTTGATGGGTTGTGAATGTTGGGAATGTGCTTATGTGGAAAGCCCGATAACCCTGGTGTGTGCCCCCATAGCTTGAGTCCTACTTACCCGCCCCTTAGAAATACTTGTTATGTGCTATGTGATTCATGCTCATCCCATTCTCAATAATATCCTCATATCTTGAGACCAAAGCCCGATTTCCCTTAGAATTTATGTGTTATGTGTTTACTTTCGTGCTTCTGAATCGATGATTTATGTGATGATGCTATGATGGCTTGATCAAGGGCTTTCAATTCCTCTTTCTCCATGTCACATCTAGGCTCCTTAACCGGGTCGTGACACAGATATTGTAATGACCCCTAGGTATTTTCCGTGATTCCATGAATATTTTATCAGTTTGAGCATTTGCATAGTGTTCTCAGGCCATTAGTGACTTACTGTTACTAGTAGTTTGTTTTTTTAGTGAACTATTTGATTGTTATGTAGCTTTTTGAGTTAAACAAATGCTTATAATTGCTAAATCAATTTTCTTGTAAATTACTAGTATATGGCCTCGAAGTAAAATTTTGTCATTTCCATTAGCTTTGGAATGGACAAATTAGGATAGAAGTATGTTTGATGTTTGTTGTATTGAGATTTGCAAATTTAGCTTCTAAAATAGGCTAATAGTTGACTTTAGTCAACACCCTTGGTAAACGTATCCAAATGGGAATTCTAACAGCACGGTTAGCTTTAAAATGTCTAGTTTTGTCTAGAATGACCTTTCATTTGGTTCTTGAAGCTTCTCGGTCCAATTTAGCCCCATTGATAGATTTTGATATTGGGAAATGGGACCTATATTTGAAAAAAATGACCTCTGGTAGAAATTTTCAATATACCAATGAGTCTGAAATGCCACTTTCGTTCAGAGTGCATATATAAATTGTATTTTTGCAACTCCGACTGAGGCCATAGCATCAAAGTTAAGTTTAAGCCATTGCTAAAAATTAAAAGGTGGTGTTGATATGGCAAAATTAGGAGATGCCATGTGCCAGAGGTAATCAAAACAATAAATATATCCCAGGTCGATTAAAAAACAGAGGAAAAACCTTCATCCATGATAATTCTCGCATTTTGAACCAATTATAGTTATTCAAAAGGCTTAATTGTGTGGAATCTTGTGAGGAACATCATGGGGACCTCAAAAATAAGCTTTTCGCACGTGTTTTGAGGTGAAAATTATTGTTTTTCTGTATGTAATATCATAAATTGTTGGAAACTTCAACATATGATTTCTTATCCGTTTTGAATCACATTTTTGTAAAATTTGGGTCTATTATGTGTGTTTTTGCGAGGCACACGCCATGGTAGTGTCATAATTAATTGATAAAGCTCCATTAGGTGTGAAAATGTGCTTTAAACTATTGTTTATGGTTTCAGTTTTCAAAAAAATTGGAATGCAATAACTCGACTTTTTCTCATCAGAATTGATTGAAATATTTATCTAAATCGTAGTATGTTTTTAGATTTACATCATGGTATATTCAGATTCTTTTGGTTTGATCATTTTTCTGGGAATATTGAGAAAGAAGTTGCTATAGTTAATGTTTTTCAAGAAAAAATGCCACTTGATTTTAGGTCATTTCTCAGTGTTTTAAGCCTCGTTTTGAGCTCAACTTTTGACTATAGACTCGAGGAGACATAAAGGTTGTTTAACGAGGGTTGGTTTGGTATTTTGGGGTTGGGATCTATTTCCACATTTTAGTTGCAATTGACCTATTTTGTCCTATGTTTTGAGATATTATAGTCAAACCAACTATATTTACAGTGTGATTCATGTTTTGATAGCTAATTGGTATCCAAACGCGATTAGGAGAGGTAAAGCTAATATGGACTGATCCAGAGCTTGTGGATTCACCATTTAGGTAAGATAGACTTTCCTTACCTCCTGATTGAGCTGAAATATATGTTGGATATCTGTTTTTTGGAAATCCCTAAGTATAACCATCATATGTTAGTTGAGACTGTGATTATCGTGTGAGCACTATAATGACTATTTTTTGTCATAATAGTTGATGGTAGAGTTGTTTGGGGATTGTGATGAACCTATAACGGGTAGGTACCATTTTCTACTACTTTTGTTGATATGTATATACTTGTTTCTATTGTCTGGTACTGGGGAATATGCTATATTCTAGGAAACTGACTTTCTATTATACCCTCGACTATGCACTGAGTTTTTGCTGTAGTGACATTATTGATATACTGGACTCCTGGTTACTTGTTGATGGGATTGTGATCCTAATTGTGAGATGTATGTTATACCTTGTGATTTAGTTGGATTGTATGTTGTTGTTCGTTATATTTGTTGCATTTATCTACTGGATTGACTATTATTTTATCTTGGGAACTTATTCCATTATCAACTGACTTGTATATTGTTGTCATGGTTACTGGTTATACTTATCAATTGGATTGTTTACCATTGTTCTAGGTACCTGGGATACTTTTGGTTATGTGCTTTCTACCGGCCGTAGCCTAGGCTTAAGTCAGTGCTACCCAAGATTTTTATTTTTCAGACCCAATATTGTTACATATAAACACAATATCACTTGAGAGGAGTAGATTTTTATAGATCATATTAGTATACTTAGTTCGGGTATAGTACAATTTTTGATACATCCTATGCACCACCTATACGAGCTCATGTCAGATCCATAACTTATGTTAGAATCCAGGACATATCCCGGAAGTCCATTCTATGGTATTGCCTATGTTTGGCACACCTTGAGGTCTAGTTTAGGGTGTATCCTGAGGTCTAGTCTAGGCATGGTCTAAGGTCCAGTCCATACTAGGTTACTCTACGTTGTACGCCATGATGTCCAGTCTAGTGTATTGCCTGAGGTCCTGTCCTAGGTATTGCCTATGTTCTAGTCCAGGCATGGTTTGAGGTCAAGACTAAACCACGGTACTTCGTGGGGTCACATCTGCGGTTCGAGCTTTGTGTTCCTCTTATGCAATCAAAATTGGGGTATGCGTACATGAGTGGGTTGGGAGCTCATTTTATACTAGTTATCCGTAGCATTAAACCTATTCATCCTTCATTGTACAAGGGTGTACAACTGGGCTTATATGGGTCCAATTGGTGTAAAAACTTAGTCAGTAGGGCCTTACACCTATGTTCAACACTATACCTTGACAGTGTGACAATTGTGATATGGTCTCGATCAGGTTTCGTCACTTGGTTTTATTGTACACTGCCTGGTCCTTTGGTCTCTTTTGTTCTGCTCAGTTGGGATTTCCTTATTTTGCTCAGTTGGGTTCTGCTAGTTCCATAGAAATAGTTGACATGTGACCCTAGTTTTGATAGCTAGCATGACAATAGTTCATGGCATTTTTTCTTACTTTACTTACTGTATTTCATTTAGTCAGCTGATAATGTCTACTGTATGCCTTTTACCGGTACTCATCCCTACTTTTCTTTATCTAATCGTTATGAAGGTTCATGTACAAGTCATGACTGGTAATCTAGGGATGTGGTAGATTCTACAGGGGACTTTTAGTGAGCACCGAGCAGTATTTGGGATCCTCTACAGTCTTTTTCTATTCATTCATCATTTGTATTAAAATACTGACCTTGTATATCTATAGTTTTGGCTTGTGTTTTATTGTATTATTCTATTATGTTTATGTATGCATTTTTATTTTAGGTCTATAGTAGCTCTGTATGGGTGACTTCTATGTTATGGAATAGGTTATTCTTTACTTATATTGTACGTTGTTAGTGTAACGACCCGAAAATTTTTGAACCTTGTAATGTTGAATAAGGTTTGATTTGAACCTACCATGGTTGATTTATTGACTGCATGAGTCTCTCTTGAATGGTTGTATTCAATGGAATTGCATTGGTTATATTTTTCTTGACGTCTTATGGAAGTACTAACCTTAAATAGCCATATATCTTAGCACGGGCAGAACTAGGAGGGCAATGGCCTATAAAATTTAAGCTCTTTTAGTTATCTTTCCAACACAGTTATTTCACTTGATTCGGGGTTTTGATGAAGAAGTTATGGTCTTTTTGGTGAGACTGCCTGCACAGGGATCCGATTCTGGAATTTCAGCAAAGGCACTGCCTCACGGTGGCCTCACGATCCGTGTGACCCCTCACGGTCCATGTTGTTTACCGTGTTGGTGTCGTTCAGTTTTTCCTCTCTATTTTACTTGTTTCATCATTTTCACGTGAAGCCTCACGATAGGGTTCACGGGCCATGAGCCACTACACAATCCGTGTAGTGGGTCCTGTAGGAGACGTTTCAAGTTTTTCTTGCTCGTTCCATAAATGGTTTAATTGTGATTTTGGCTAGTCCTAAGGACATTTTAGACTTTCCTAAGCCCTCCTAAACCCATGAATTAGTCTTTACACTCTTATTCAATTCAAAAATCCTTTCAAACGCTTAGACTATTTTGAAACTTTCTCTTCCAAAGGCTCTCTTACTAGTGTGGCTTGAAGGTTGGGATTGGAATTCAAAGGGGTATTATTCTTCAATCTCTCTTTTCTATAAAGCTTCTTGATTATCAAGGTATGTGAGAATTTATTCATGGCTCCTTTTTACTATGAAGCCCCAAATTGATTTTCTTCAATTGATTTTATGAAATTATGCTTACTTTGAATTTGGGTCTTTTAGGTTATGAATTATTTAATTAAATTGAAGTATGGAAAGTATTTAATTATTGATTTTAAAGTGAATTAAGCCCTAATTTTTTGATTTCCATTGGTTTTGTGAAGGTTCAATTATCCATGTCCGCTTACTCTTTAATCTATGCATGGGTAGTATTAAATTGAGATTTAATTGTTGATTTAACTTTGATTTTTCGATAGATTCTTCTTATTATGAATTTTAAATTATGGATTCTAATTGACCATGCTACTCTCATCATCATTCGTGGCATTTGCATTCATGAATATGGATTTTGTGAAGCTTTTGATGTGGGCTAAGTCCCAAATATGTTTAGAACTATGATTTTGAACAAGTATGGGTTATGACAAGAATGTGATCACATAATGTCAATGATTTGGCTCTTTGAGCAATTATGGGTTTTTACACCAATATGATATGATTTGAATGAGCTACTCTTATGCATTGGTCTTTACACTTGATCCTTGAACTCTTGTTTGGAGTTTTAGCCTAAGTATGGAAATATTTGAATTATGATTTAGCTTTGTCTCCCAACCTTGCATTGCATTGATTTGAAAGTATTTATCCTTCATTTGAAAGCATGTATATGTATATGTATTCTTGTGGGATGATGACCGAGCACGGATGGGATTGAAATAGTAAGTGGGCTATCCCCAAGAGTCCCACTCCTTTCTCGTAAACTATATGCCAGCATAGGTATTTTGATATGATATGATTTGAAAATCCTTCTGAAAAGACAGGGTCGCAAGGAAGGTAGCCATCACACAAAAAAGATAGGGTCGTAAGGTGTGGTGTGACTACCCTTGGTAAGTAGTCATCCTAATCCCGTATACGGAGGCCTGACATTAGGAGTTCATGTATTGTCTCCCATGGATTGTGATATCGGTTATGTCTCATCCTCTATACTATAAGCATTATGGCATTTTATGCATCACGGATTTCATGGCATATAGATATACTATTCTTTCCTATATTCTCATTCTATATATATGTGTCCTTATCATCTAACTTATTTTGTAGGTTTATGTTCATATGCATTGCATGCCCACATACTTAGTGCATTATATGTGCTAACCCATACTCTTTATCTACATAATCTAACCATGTAGGGGCCATAGACGATATCTATCCATCTTTGGAAGCTTACGTTATTATGACTTGATCTAATGGGAATGTGCTTATGTCGAAAGTCCCATGTCCCTCCTTGTCCCCATAGCTTGAGTCCAAAGCCTCAAGATCCCTTAGAATTATGTGCTTCTTGTTATATTATGCACATCCGAACCAATATCGTGTGAATTGATACTAAGATGGCTTGATTGAGGACTCTCGGGTTCTCATTCACCATGTCACATGTAGGCCCTACTCTCGGGATGTAACAGTTAGTTACCGTTATGCTTAGTTATTTGGATAGGTATTATGGATTGGGTTACCTTGCTTGTAGACGGGGTCTAACAGGCACCATTATGACTTGAGGAGTCCAGTCGTGACATTTGGATAGTTAAAAGGATAAGATTTGGTCCCCTAAACATTCAAGTTTATTAACTAATAGGTAGGACAAAGTCGAAAGAATTCCACTTAAAAACTGAAATCGGATCAAACATAGTGCTTAAGTTCTATATCATTCTGGGGATTGCGGATATTCTTAGTAGATTTTGGGTTTTGCGGAAGTATCTTAGTATTTTGAATATTTTGATTTTTTTGGGAATATGTTGTGTCTGAATATTTCATATGGTTTTTGTTCATCATTATCTTAATCTGAGTAATTGAAATCGAATAAGTCTAGATAATTTGTGCTATTATATAATTCTTGTATTACTAATCTTATGTCGTCATACCATGATTGTCTTTTTAAATTATTTATTTCTTCTTCTTTGGCTTCTTTTATTTTTTCCCATATTATTTTTCTTATTCTGATTTCTGGTATCTGATTTAATATGTAAAAAATAAGTATTTTATGTTCTTCTGAGTAATAATAATTTGCTACAATAGCTAAAGGCATATTTATTATAGGCATATTCATAATTCTTATATTCTACTTTGGCTTTTATCAATGTGTATTATCATATATATTATCATTTAATATATGTGAGTTATAATGTAGATCATACCATTGTTGGTTTATTATCTCGTTTATTTCAGAGATAAGTATGTTATTAAGGATTATGTTTTTTATATCTCTATTCAAAGGGTTTAATATATATAATACAAGTATCTTATATTCTACATCATTATCCATCAAGTAGGTATTCATGTGTTAACAAGTATACAAGTATGCAAATATATTCATGTTTATCAGGTTTTGCTGAATCATATTCCTCTAACCTCTTTATTTATCATATATTTCATTATTTTATAATAAATTATTTTTTCATCTCTTCTGGTCACTACCATGATTTTCTGCCTCAATCATTTTACCCTAACAGCGTCTCACTTTCGTTTACTCCCCTAAACAGCCTTCTTACCTACTGGTTTCAACAGTTAGGATAGACATTGTTTGGGCTTAAACTACTCTCAGCATATTCTCATGGCAAACTTTTCAAGAGATTTTAGTATAACAGTACTATAACATAATGAATTGTTATGATATTTAAGAGATTATAAGGAATATAAAGATTTAGCTACTCATAATCATAAATGAATTTACCTGTTCTTGTAGATCCTTGCTACATGATTATGGTAGTTGCTCCATTTTAAAAAAAGATTGTATATTTTTATTGATTTGTGGGTTTTTACAAAGAGAAGAGAGAGGATTTCAATTTTTTCTGATTACTCAATATCCTTTCTCTTCTTAGTAATACCCTATTTATAGAAATGAAAAATTAATAAAAGACTCTTACTATTCATGAATGACCTTTACTATTCATGAATACTATTTACTTTATGACTTTCCTAAAAGAAAACAAAACAAACTACATTATTACAACACTATTTACTTTATGACTTTCATAAAAGAAAAAAAAACTACAAAACAAAACAAAACATCGTACTTTAATAATTTTAAAAACAAAACAAACTACTTTACTTTTTCCTTTATATCTTCATATTTTGTCAGATATCTATCTTGTCGGCTATCTTTATCATTCCAGCTGGACGTCTAGAATTTCGATATTATCTTTTCTATTGCACTTCGTGCATATGTGATCTGGATATTTATGTCTGATTTATTTACAGTATCTGGTTAGTAGTTCTGTTGAAATAAATTCTTTCTTCAGTGCTCTTGTTGTTGGTATTTCTTCTAGTTTAAGTAGTGACAAAATCCATCTTAGGAATTCATCCATATCGGGTTTCCTTAGCTCTTTGGAGTTGGAGTAGACCAGTAATTGTTCTCGTGCATAATAACTCTATATTGCTTTTCTGTGTAGATAATTATTAGCTAATTCTTGTATAATGGTTGATATACAATTATTCTTTTATTGGCATAAAAAATGGGTATCTCGTTCTTCGGTATCTCGGGTTGTTGTTCTATATCTTCTAAAATGATCATATCTTTGGTTAATCTTATCTTTACCACTTGTGTGATTGGCTTTACCACATCAAATAATATTTCAGCATGGGCTGTATAAAAATTTGTGTAAAATAAATTCCCTATCGTGATTCTTTTGTATGTAGCAAATGCTCTATATAATACTGGTATTGTATCTATCTCTTCACCGTTGTATGTATAAACTGTACTAAGTAAACCATAGTTATAGCAGGTTTTAACTAAATTTGGGTTAGTTTTAGGTTGAGCTATTAGCTTGTTGTAGCCTTGTAACTTCTGGGTTATGTAATCATTAGTTTTGTCTGTGATAGTGGTAGATCTTGGTTTTGAATTTAAAAAGGTTTGTATTTGGTATATATTGTCTATGTAGGTTTTTGAGATATGATTGTAAATTTTCTTTTTCTGACTAAGGCTTTTTGCATATGTGGTTATTTGTGGAGGTGGGATAGTTGGGTTTACCTTCTGTGTAAATGGTCTATAAAATAACTTGTTTAAGTTTATATTTTTCTGCTGCTTTCACTAGCTTGTCTGCTTGTACCTGCAGCTGTATGTAACAATCTGTTATGGGTTTTTTGGTGTTTCCCAACGTCACCTTTTAGCTCTGAAATTTTATCATCTTCTGATTGACGTAGCTCCGCATGTTTTAAGTCATGCTGCTGGCTAGTAGCTGCTTTAGTCTTTATCTTTTGTATCTCTAGATCCATACTTTCCACGTTTGTGCAAAGTGTAGTTAGGGTCATGAGTATCTTTTCCATCATAGTATCTTGTGTAGTTTTCTCTAGATAAGTAGTCTGCAACAGTATTTTTGTCAGTACTAATCACTTCTATTGTAAATGTAAAATTTTGTATATTTAATACCAGCCTTCTTATCTCTCTTTGTTGTAATCAAATTTTGTACCTTTATTGTTAGCCACCATTTAACTTTTGTATTATCAGTTTTTGCAATAAATTTGTTATAAAAAATATATGGTTCAAAAGTTAATAAACATTTATATAATGCAGATAGTTCTTTTCTATTTATTTCCCATTTCAACTGCGATTTTGTATATGTTCCTGAACAATATCTGCAATTATGTTCTATTTTTTCTTTATCATATTTGTATTTTAGTACTCCTCCGTAGTTGTGATCACTCGAATCAGTTTCTACTATATATGTAAATTTTTTGTTTTCATCTACAAAATATAACTTCGGTAATTTCTTACACATTATTTTATTTTTCTTATTTGTTCTTTATCTTTATTATCAAAGTGGTACTCTACATCTTTCTTTAATTTTTTCTATAGTGGTTTTATGTTTTCTGCTAGCTTAGGTATATATTCTCTTACTTGGTTGACTAATACTAAAAAGGATTGTAATTTTTTTTGTATCAATGTTTTCATCACGTTTAATTATTTTTTCCACTATATGCGTTTGTATTTTTATTCCATTTTTATCTATTTGTATTCCTAGGAATTCTATTTGGTTTTTCATTATTTCTGCTTTCTTTCTGCTTAAGCTTATTCCTGATGTGTCAATTATGTTTATAAATTTTTATAATAACTTTATATGTTCATCTTGTGTCCTAGAATACAATAATATATTATCAATGTATACTATCCAATTTTCTAGTTGATTGAAATAACTATCCATAAAATGTTGATATCTACCTGGTGAACTTTTATATCCAAAAGGTAGTATGTTCCATTCGTAGAATCCTTGTGGTACAGTAAATGTTGTAAGTTTTTTCGATTCATCTTCTAGTTTTAGGTGGTAAAATTCTGATTTACAATCAAATTTACTAAAGTAGTTATATCCTTGTATTTGTCTTATTTTTAGTATCTTATTTGGGATTGGGTAATTATATGTTTTAGTTTTTGCATTTAGATTTCTATAGTCAATAACCATCCTACTTTTTTCTCTTTTTTGTTCACTATGTTTATTTACTATAAATGTTGGCTAGTACGTTTATTATTACTTTATTTTATATACCCTTGTTCTAATAATTCGTTTATAAGCATTATGAATTTTGTTAAATCTTGAAAATTATATTTTAATGGTTTTTGTGTTATTACACTATTTTCATTAATTAATTCGATCTTTACTTTTGTTTTATGTTTTTCCCATCCTTGTAATGGGTTTTCATTATATAATAGTTCTAATTTTTCTTGGATTACTTTTATTTTATCTATTGTAAATAGGTTCAAGATAGGTCATTTTTGTGCAAAGTTCAATTCTAGAAAAATTTTAGCGTGGAAAAAATTTGAAATGTCTTGGAGCAAATCTGCATTAAAAACTTTTCACAGACTTTTTTGGATAAGAAATTTTTTTTAAAATGACTTTTTTAAATACTTGTCCTAAAAATTCATCAAGACCATTTTTGTGATATTTTCTGTCTTTTCGCCTTGTTCCAACCTCTATATCCTCCCCATGGGAATATTCATCCTCGAATGCGAATTAAGCAAGCACAAATAGAGCCTATCAATCCAACATGAATATGATGATACAATTTTAAATGCAAAAATCATGAGACTTTTAAAACTTGCATAAACCCTAACTTAAATTATCTTTCATGAACCTGCATGTATATTAAATGGCATGAAAGAACTAAAATGTAGGGACGCGTAGAAATAAGCATGAGAAATTAACACATCCATCATTGGAACAACTCAAACACTTGGATTCAAACATCAATCATGACACAAGGAATTTCTCAATAATAAAGCCAAAACTTATCAATCATCAATCCTAAGGAAATTATAACATATCGGATGAGTATCCTTAGCCATCTCTCTTCGTCTTCTAGTAACCAGTAAAAAATCTCTCTTCTTATGCCCATCCTTACGACACTTATAGCAACCATTCTTACCGTCCATGCACTTCCCTTGGTAATTCTTACCACACCTTTGACATGTAGGATATGTGTACCTTTCCTTATCTTCCCTAGGTCCCACAACATTTTTAAAATAACAACCGCCCTCTTTTCTGACCGTCTAAGACTCCCTACCCCTCTTTTCCCTAATCTTTTCTCCTTTAATTTGTTCGGCATACATCAAGAGTCTAGAGATATCCATTTCTTTGATCATCATAGAGGTCATTCATTCTTTCATTGCTATGTTCAAAACTTCTTATATAAACTTACTCATTAGGGAACGGGAGTCATCTACCGCAAAACGAGCATACTTTGATAATTTTGTGATTGTTAGGGAATACTCACTCAAACTCATATTCCCTTGATTCAAGATAGTAAATTTAAACACCTTCGCCTCCCTCAATTCAATTTTAAAAAAGAGATAAGGAAAAACACTCTTGGAGTCATCCCAACCTATAGGGACTTCTTTAACTCTCTCGACCTTCCATTGATTATACCACACTTGTGAAACTCCCTTAAGCTTATAGGCCTCCAATTCCTCCTTCTTATCCGATCATACTCCCATGATAGTCACAACCTTGTACACTTCATTAACAAATTCTTATGGATCCTCACCCACTTCAGAACCATGAAAATCTGACGAGTTCATTTTCATAAAGTCTCAAACTCTAGTTGTTGTTGTCACTACATTTTGAATCAACACTTCTTGATTGGCTTGTGCTATCACAACTTTCTCCAACATTAAGATAATTTTGAAATTTACCATTAGTCACTTTCTCAGTCAAGTGATCACTGGGGACTTGAGGTACTCCTCCATGTGTCGAGACTCTTCTTGGAGGAATCCTTCTGAGGTTGGAAAGAATAATCTTTTTGGGAAGGAACCTTAAAACATAACACTATCTGGTGGACTCCAACGTTAACGTTTAGCACACACCTCTACTTAGAGGTTTAAGTGGTCGTAATCAAGTATTTAACCTAACAACGGTTAGGTTCGTTCCCATGAGGAATATAGTAGACTCCAGATTAGCACAACTTGTAAACTGAATCGATTTACCCTACTATCTCCCAGCAAAATAGAAAAATAAATATAAAGAGGGGGGTTTGCAAGTAAAAGTAAATTCTAAACTAAAATTGCACGTGTTTGTAACCAAGAGAGAAATGAACTAGGGCCATGTGTTCCCCATGACTCTCTAACTAAGTATTCTTGGATACTTTCAACTCTTTTTTGGTGTGTAAGTGCAGGACAGTAAATTATGTTCTCTTAAACCCTTGATCCGGCATATAGGTGAATTTTATCACATTACTTGATAGGTCTCTGTGATGTTGTTTTACTAACCCTTACTTTATCCCAGTACAACCTTACTAAATTTTGTTAGATTGATTAGTTGAGAGAAATAGATCAACTCCTGTTAATTAACTCTTCTCCTATTTGTCATTTCCTTGATCGGGCAAGTCATACTAGGCGAGTACTAACATTGGCAATCCGTTAAAAGCAAGTTAAAGTGAAGAGATTAATTAATTCATCCTAACACCATCTAAGAATTTACAGGTTATCCAAATTTATCTTAGTTAGTTTATCATGGTTCCCACAACCATAGTTGTGGATGTAGCCACACATGCTTGGAGTATGTTCAGAAATTATGAAAGAAGAATACATAATTAAAATACTTACGCACAAGAATAGATGAACACAAATCTAATTTCTCAAAGTAATTACAAACTTGAATCAATAAAATCACAAAACAATGTTCACAAACTCTCTATATCATGTGTCTCTAGTACCGTACATTTTTGTTTCTAATACTGTATATCTCATAAAAATCCATAAAAACCTATTTATAGTAATTAAAATGCAAAGCTAAAATGAAATAGGATAACTATGTCGACGTTAGTTACGAGTAGCTTTTACGGCCTGTGTTGCAGTTCACGACTCGTGGATCGGGGTCTCGTGGAATTTAGTTTCATCCTAGCGGCACCTTTCACAAAGCCTGTCCATGAGTCGTGTTGGATTCCACAACCCGTGAAGGGTTTCATCTGAGCCACTTTCAACAACTTACCAATTTCTGATCTTCACTTCACGGCCATACTCAACGACTCATATGATACTCTACGACTGGGGATCCTCTCTCATAAAGTGTGACTCACTTTTCATTCTTCACTAGAACATCAAACGAAACCTCCTCTATGACTCGTGGAGTGAACCATGACCAGTAGAGGGTCTCGTAAACTGCCAAAAACTCTACAAATCTACACTTCAAGCCAAAAATCAAGCCAACACTGAAATTCTAAAAACTAAACACAAAGAAACATCAAATCTACTAACATCGCTTTGAGAATGCATAAAATCCCAAGTTTTAAGCATTAAAAGTACAGTATTTTGGCAGCACATCACTATCGCATGACAAAAATCATGAAAGAAGTGGAACGTTTCCCAAAATGTCTCATAGCCTCCTACATAGATGTAGTGTGCTTCACACCAATGAGTAAGACTTTACTTGATAGGACATGGTAAACTCCCTAAGATACTTGAACCTTGTTCTTTGATATCATGTTTGTCATGACCCAAGCTAGGCCCTAGGGGTGATAGGGTGATTATGATTCGTAAAGAAACCCCAACAAAGCCATCTTAGTATATCAAGCATACATAATGCAAGTAAATCAATGACAGGAAGCAAAACAATAAGCAAGTCAATAAATAAAGTCTAAATATAAAAAAAAGGTTATGCCCGAATAAATGGACTTACACATTTTTCTTTGTATATCATGACTCTAATATCATAAATGGGGGCATACAACAAGAAACTGTCTCACCAAAACAAAAGAAAGAGACCGTCTCAAGTAACACATAGCCTAGAGATAATAAGAAATATAAACTCAATAGGAAGCCCTCAAAGTATGAGGACTCACCAATTAAGTGAACAAGCCTTCTATCTAGCAACGTGTGTAAGGTGGTCGGCAAGCTCTACATTATCACACAATGTATGCAAAAAGTATGAGTTATTACTTTGCATGTATTAAGTATTTGAGCAATGCTATGCACGACATGAATATGATATACAATAATCCATGTTAGGACACATGTTAAGTCAATTATTTGGAAGGTATTAATAAGTCTTAAACAAGGTCAATATCAGTGTAGAATCATAATGCACCTTTACGAAAAGATAATATGATGCATAGGTAATCATAAGACATAGTAATGAGTCATAAAATCTTGTAAAATACATGATTCATAGTGAAAAATCATATGCTATAAGAAGAGTCATCAATCAGGAGTGAAATATATCATAAGCCTCTGAGAAGTTCATAAGACATATGAAAATCATTAATATTGTAAGAGAAGTATTATTAATCTTAGTAAGGAACATCTTGGAACATTGTGAGCTCTACCATTAACGGACAAAACAGTATGAGCTATAACATGGAGTTTTGATGTTTCCCCTACACTAGAGAAAGGGGAAGACTACTTGCCAATGTAGATTCCATCATACCTAAGTAGATCCACTTTTCTAAATAAGTGCCTAATCCTCTAATAATGATTGGACATTCTATGGAATCAAGCCTCTACTAATTGGTGATCCTTCTTATCCTATGGTTGCACATAGTGTTGGGATAATGAGATTTAGTATTAATGGATCATGCCTCAACTAATCGGTGAGCCTTAATCTCAAGGTACTCTCTATGCTAAGTAAACTCTCAATGGAATAATCATAATCACAAATCATAATTATAGCATTTCATCTCATTAGAGGGAAACATCTACTAATCCATCCATTTCACAGAAATCATAATCATAGAACAGCCATATTATATGTTTGTTTAAGATATTATGACTTATTCATGGCTTTTCTACGATTATGTTTATGTTATTATGACTTGATTTAATAGGAATGTGCTTATGTATAAAGTCCCAAGTCCCTCCTTGTGCTCATAGCTTGAGTCCAAAGCTTTGACATCCCTTAGAATTATATGCTACTTATTATATTATGTGCTTTCGAACCAATAACGTGTGAATTGATGCTAAGATGGCTTGATTAAGGACTCTTGGGTTCTCATTCACCATGTCATATCCAGACCCTACTCTTGGATCATCACAAAGATGGTATCATAGCACTAGGTTTATAAATGATCCTCGGAGTCCAACATGTTATGTCAAGTAGAGTCTTTCTCATCGGTGTATGCGCGCCACACCTACGGGTGAGGGGCTATGGAGATGTTTTAGGAATTGTATCATTTTATTGCCTTTTATGTCGTGCTATGAGCTATTTTATAAATATTCTTGAATTGTTGATATTCTTGTCCCTTTTTCAGAAGATGCCTCCACGAAGAGCTCATCTCCCTAGATAGGCCCCGGTCTATAAGGAACAGACCCCTCAAGGGCCTGTTAAGGAGCAAGTGACTCATGCTGAATTCTGAAATATGGTTTCTATGTTGGCTCAAGTAGTGACTAATCAGGCCCGCCCGGCTAATCCCACTTATAGTAACACCCCAGCCACTAGGGTTAAAGACTTCACTCGGATTAATTCTCCGAAATTCTTTGGTTTGAAGGCCGATGAGATTGCCCAAGACTTCATTGATGAGCTCACTAAAGTGTTGAATGTCATGGGCGTAAGTTCTGAGGAGAAAGCCGAATTGGCTGCTTATCAGTTGAAAGATGGGCTCGGGTGTGGTACAGTCAATGGTTGGTTGAGAGGGTTGCTGACGTTAAGGTGGATTGGGAAGAGTTCAAGTTTGGTTTTCTGGGACGTTTCTTCGCTCTTGAACTTAGGGAGGCCAAGATGACTGAGTTTTTTAACCTCAAGTAGGGTGGCTTGTTTGTGAGATACTATTCTCTCAAGTTCACCAAACTCTCAAAGTATGCTCCCTTGCTAGTTGTTGATGTCACGCCCAAAATCCCATTAAGGGGGACTGGCAGCCGTTGTTGACCAGGCTCGGGAGAACCAACCTATAATCACACTTTCTATGAACATTATAAGGTATTTCTACCCTCAACATGCCTTTAGGAAAATAGAAAGTAATAACAAGCCAAAAAGAAATGCATATGACTAGGCCGTTGGAGCCTTGACATCTAAAATACAAGACATGACACACTTTACTTTACATAGTCTAAAAAGCCTTTAGATAAGAATTGTGTGATCAGGGTCGAGACAGGCCCCGCCTCAACACCAACTACTATAAAATACAAAATGTAAGCTTTAAACACATTGAACTACGAAGAAACGTGGAGCCCAATAACAGTAGCTGGATATCCTGTACTTCTACTGGGGAGATCTACTAGCTCTTATACCTGCAGCATGAAATGCAGGGCCCCCAATAGGGACGTCAGTACGAGATAATATACTGAATATGTAAGGCAAACTATACTATGTGTGAAATAAGAATTCAAATGAAA
>JBCEWC010003166.1:0-31296 GCA_038996855.1 Solanum aculeatissimum
TAATATTAGTAAAAAAAAATTATTTAAATTAATTAATTATTATTTTTTAATCCACAAATTTAATAATTTTTTTTTTTAAAAAAAAAAGGTAAGGCACCATGTGTCAGGCGCCTTGCAATTAATTTTTTTTTTTTTTAAATAAACTTTAACGGCCGTCAGAACCAAAAGGGAAAGGCGCCTGACACCCGGCGCCTTTGCCCTTTTGGTTTGAAAAATTTTTTTGGTCCCGTTTTGATTAAAATCAAAAAATTTATTGCCCTTTTGATTCCGAACTCTGACAATGACTATGAGGATGGAGGAGGATATTCCTTTTCTTCGTCAACACTGGCCGCTCAGGCTATTAGAGCCTCCGCCGCTCATCGCGACTCTTCTCTCTCCTCCGATTTTCCACATCCTTCTCATGAGGTCAGATCCGCAACCCTTTCCTTCTTTATCACCTTATTTTCAAACTAGTCACTCTTTGTAACTTACTCTTTTTCTGCTTCCCCAAACCAATGCAGATGACTACTGGATCCCCAGGCTCTTCTTTAACTACTTATTTCCCTGAAATCACCCCTATAGCTGTGATCAAGGTCGGCTCTTCTTTATAAATTTTAAGGCATATGCCTTAGCCCCAATTTTGGGGAGCCCTCAAATTTTTATCAATAACAAATTATGTGTTAATTTTTTTTTATAAAAATATAATATTAATGATAAAAAGTAAAAAAATAAATAAATATTATTTTATTTTCTTGTCCCCATTTAAATAGAAGAAATCAAGAAAATATTGTTTAAGCTTCTTACATTTTCTTCATTAATATTTACATTAACTCTCCTTCTTCAAATCTTTAATAATTTAGAGCAATACTTTGTCAAAAATATTAATCAATAGTCAAAAAATATTGAATAAAGTGAATTATAATTTTTTAAAAATTTCTTCTAGGTATATTGATTTTCAAACATAATAACAAACATAATAGAGCAGGGTATATAAGTAATCAACTTCTTAAATTAGATTCTATGATTGTAACTCTTATCTTTTTTAAAATTTGTCAACGTATTACTTATAAAATTATGTTAGCAATTCATATAATAACCCAGAAAAAAAATGTTTTTCAACGTTAAATTGAGTTGATCTTACCTAAAACTAATAATGAAGAAATAAGTATTCGAAGAAATCAATTATAAAGAAGGTACTAAATAAGTAATAATAAGCATTTAAATAGTTAGAAAAATAAATAAATACATATAAAATTTATTTAGATTTTTGGCCTCTGACTAAAATTTCACTTTAGGCCTCCAATTATGTTGAGCCGCCCCGGGCTGTGATCATAAAGTAAAAGTTTCAGTTTATAGAACCACTGTTTCGAATATTCCGAAGGACCTGATTAGAGTGGAAATATTCAGCATGCATACAGCAAATCCCAACTAATTAATTGTATGTGTTTGACGCCTAGTTAATTGGTTCGTTGATTTAACTATATATATATATTTAAATTCTGATTTTTAATATCATTTTGAACTTGATTTGTAATCCAATATTTCCTTATGCCCCATATTTCTCTGTTTTGTGGTTAATCTCTGCTAGAATGGCTAGCATTTTGACAACTTCATTCTCGGTTCTGATTCTCACGTGCAATTTACTTGGGAAATCAGGCGGCTCCTTCATATGAATATAAATCACTGTCAAGTTCCAATGAAGCAGGTGGTTTTTGGGGAGTTCTTGCAAGGAAAGCTAAAGCAATTCTTGAAGATGACAATATTTCCCAACAATTTGAATCTCCCATAAGCAGCTCCCCAAAAGAAAACCAGGTGATCATTGACCCCATAAAACAAGCAGCATAAGCACAACTACGAATAAAACTATTCTCTCCCATTTATCCAAGGGAATGCTTCTGAAAACACTTCATGCTTCTGTTGTGAACTTTAGATCTAACTTTCCAACATCCTTCTCAATATCCAGTTTTATCAGCGGTATCAGAACCCTAATGTGTCCAGAAAAGTGGATAACCTTAAACTGCGGAAAGGCCTGAATGCACTCACATCTTCTTTGAACCACATTGGTGATACTATTGGAACTGCATTGGAGGTATAATGAGTACATTCAGTTTTTTGCAAGTAAGCTCATATGATAGCTTTCAAAGTTTATTAACTGTTGTATTTCCATCTCCATTAATTGTCTGACGTGACTTCTACACTAATTTATACTTTTCTTTTTTTCTCTTGGAAAATGTTTTAAAATATAAATGAACAGTTTATTTTTAAATTATCTCATCTCATTCTGCTCTATTGTGCCTGAGAATGAGGATCATAACTCAATTTGTCTTCTGATACAAGTTGATTTTTGCAAGAGTAGTTTATAGTGTATATGATTTCCTAATCATGCAACTGCTACTTCAACATTATTTTTTCTTGAATGTCAGGAGGGGCGTACAATTGTTGAGAACAAGACTGCTGACATTATTCAAGAGACACGCAAACTGCAGATCGGGAGAAAAGGTACCAACTCTGAGGAACAAAATCACGTCTTTAGTCTAACTAGCCAATGGCAGCAATCCTCAAGACAAACCAATCATGAAGATCAACTAAAGGCATCTCGTGATGTAAGTTGGAAACTTGTTATTATGAATTTCCTGCGTCCATAAATTTCCTGGGTTTCAGGTGGCTATGGCAACTGCTACTAAAGCGAAGCTTCTTCTACGAGAGCTTAAAACTGTTAAAGCAGATCTTGCTTTTGCAAAACTTAGATGTTCTCAGCTTGAAGAAGAAAATAAAATCCTTAGGGAGTCTTGTGAAAAGGGAGACAATCCTGCAGATGATGACATGGTAATCCTCCACCTGCTTGTACAAGTGTATTATGCATGTGTTTTCATGTAAGCTTTTCCTATTTATGAATATGAAATTGCAGATACGGCTTCAACTTGAGACACTATTAGCAGAAAAGGGTCGTCTCGCACATGAGAATTCTGTGTATGCTCGTGAGAATCGCTTCTTAAGAGAGATTGTGGAGTATCACCAATTAACTATGCAAGATGTTGTGTATCTGGATGAAGGCATTGAAGAAGTAACACAAGTGTACCCCATCTCAAGGATGCTTTCTACTTCCCCTCCATCACCTGCATTCACCATGTCCCGCAGCCCCTCACTGCCATCCCAAGATGTTTCTCAGAATGAAGCCACATCAACTTCTGCAGGGGAACATTTGACAAGTCAATGATTTGCTGCTGCTGAATTGCCACTCCTAATTTATGTTAGTGTAGTACTATACCACTTTTTTCTTCTTCGGTTTTGTGGCATATGTTGAGCAGAAATTTTTCTTCTTGTTTCTTCATTGATTATTTAATTATTCTTTCTCTTTTTGTTTAAAGTCCTGTAATTTACAGATGTCCGCTCTATTCCGAGGAATAGAGAGAGTTGGAAAAAGGTGTCCTTTCCTTCCTCCTTTCTTTTTCTGGTCTCTTTTTCAGTGTTTTAATTCTTTTCCATGTGTACTCACTTTAGACCTTTTGCGTGGAGATAGATTAGTTCTACGTACTCGGGCAAATAGAGACCATCTTTTTTGTTCTTTTCACGTATTTTAATAAAATAATGTGTAGAATGTAAAATCATACTAGTAGTAATGAGGCTCTTATTAGCTAGACTAATTAATTTTCTAGTGTTTCACACAATTATATAAATTAAAAAATGAATTTATGATATGGTATTATTGTATTTGCCAAGATATTAACAGATGAAATTTTCATGTATATTGATTCAAATGCACTGCATTCTCACGAGGAGATGCACATGCCGAGCGTAGAGTAGCAATGCTGCTTGAACCGGGAAAAGAACATAACTATACATTTTAAGACCCTTAATTACATGAATATGTCAACAAACTCTATTTACAAACAAATGTCAACACTTTTTAACAAAGTATACATACTTGAAAAAAAAAAGGAGAGACGAGTTAATCTTGCATTATTAAATATGTAGGGGGTTATGGATAATCCTACATACATGGGAAAACCAAAAAAAAAAAAGGAGAGATGAGTTATTCTCGAATTAATAAATGTGTAGGGTTTATGGAATGTATTTAATGTAATCCTATTATTACTGAAAACCAAAAAAAAAAAAACAATTGATTAGTAGAGGTTATAGAATGTAAATATTTTTTAAGGTTAACATGATTGGTAATATAAGGTCTTAAAGTGTATAATCTTTCAGTTTTCGGCTTGAACCCCATTTTGAAGGATGTGCTAAGGAAAGAAAGTTATACGAAGTCATAAAGTAGCTTGATAAGTATGATTTATTCTGCATCAGATAGTAAGTTGATGAGTCATGTCATTTCTATGTTGTTTAATGGAAAAAATGAATGCATTCCTGCATGTACTGTCACAGGTTGGTGCATATGACCACCATATTTGTCATGCATAATATTGAGCAGTAATTGTCAACACGTGGCAACCCAAACTTGTTAATATTGTTGCAGTTAGTTAGATCAGTAACTAATTGTGTACAGAAGATTAGTTACAGTTAGTTAGATCAGTAGTTAATTGTGTACAACGGGCAAGGATGATTAATTAGATTGATAGCTTGGAATCTTTGCTATATATATACATCTTGTGAACTGATTCAATTGAGAGAAATACAATCTACAATCATCAAATGTCTTCCCTATCCCTAATACTTCTCTCAAGTTAGGTTTGCTAATCTCCATTAAAGAGTTGCTATAGCTTACTTCAGGAGCTCATAGTTTGTTTTCACATGGTATCAAAGCAGCCGATTAAAGACGTCTACTACTTAATTGATTTAGTATTCTCTTCTTTGAAGCACAAGTTTGTTGTTCCCGTGTCAATTACAGGAATGAAGATCGATGCAAATCATCCTTTGTTTCTGGGTCAGGCTGATACTCTAGGATCTGTTCTAATTCTAGTAAAGCTTACAGGATCTGAAAATTATGACTTATGGAGTAGGTCGATGCGAATTGCGTTACTGGGTAAACGAAAGCTAGGTTTTGTGAATGGAACATGCAAGAAGACCTCATATAATGCGAAATTATAGGAACAATGGGAAACATGTAATGCTATTGTCCTTTCATGGATCATGAACACAATCCTTGAAGATCTCTTAAATAGAATCGTTTATGCGTCAGCTGCACACTTAGTTTAGGAAGACTTGAAGGAGAGCTTTAACAAAGTGAATCGAGCAAGGATTTGGCAACTACACAGAGAAATCACGACTATGATGCAAGGTACTAATTTCGTCCCAGTGTATTTTTCAAAATTGAAGGAATTATGGCATGAGTATGATGTATTAGTTCCATCACCAAGCTGTGGTTGTGAGAAATTAAAGGACCACATTGAGCACCTGAGTCAACAAAGGCTACTGCATTTTCTCAGTGGCTTAAATGAGTCAAATGACTAAGCTAGAAGACAAATCCTCATGAAATCAGTAGAACCAACCTTGGGGCAAGCATATGCCATGATTATCCAGGATGAAAGTCAACAAATAGTTATAGCAAATATGGTTGCTAAGGCAGTTGAGAAAGTAGAATGGTTGGTAATACAAGCAAGTGGTATGTCTCTACAAGCAGGAAGAGGTAGAGACTTCAAAGGAAGAAAATAATTTGGGCAATGCGATTATTGCAAAATGAAAGGACACACAAGGGATAACTATTACAAGCTTATTGGCTATCCATTTAGAAGGTCATATGGAAATGTAAATGGTTTAGAAGAGTGGAAAAATGGTAGTCAATCTGCAGGATGAAGAAGGAATACAAGTAACTTTGACAACTGAAGAAAGGAAAATTCACCAACAGTTAATCATATTGGTATTGCATTATCATCCAAAAATGTTGGTGGAGACCATCATGAAAGACAAGGACAGTTTTACAATCCTTACTCTAATAAACAATACAGGCAAATTTTGAGCCTATTGAACAAGGAATTAGAAGGTCATCAGGCTAAATGGTAGGCATCATCACTTGTTTAATGTCTATGTCTCACTGTCCACAGGATGAGTGGATTGTTGATTCTGGAGCTACACATCACTTCACAACAAATAAAAGGATGTTACAAAATAACATTAGTTTAGATGTTTCTAAGAAGGAAAAGGTGTATTTACCTATAGGAGGGAAGACATAAATTACCCACTCAGGAAATGCTAATCTGTTTGATCAAGATACAATAAAGGGTGTGTTATATGTTCCCGAATTCAGGTTTAGTCTTTTATCGGTGTGAAAAGTGACTAAAGAGTTATCCTTCTTTGTTACTTTTTTCCTTGTTTTATGTATATTTCAAGATATGTACAATGTGAAAGGGATTAGTAGAGAGCAAGGAGGTTTGTATATGATCAATGCAAGAAAAGGACAAGGTATGTTGGGAGCTCAACTAAAATTAGTACACAAGACTAGTAACAATGAAGATCATAGTCTTTGGCACATAAGGTTAGGACATCCTTCATCCACAGTTATGCAGAAGATACCAAAACTGAATAAATGTACTAGTACTACTATAGACAGTAATTGCCACATATGCCCATTGGTAATACAAGCTAGAATGCAATTTTCAATTAGCACTTCTTGAGCTGAATTTCATTTTGAACTTGGGCACATGGATCTTTGGGGCCCTTATAAGGTGCCAACTCATGATAAGAAATCCTACTTCTTGATTATTGTGGATGATCATTCTTGATTTACTTGGGTATATCTGCTGCAACTAAAATCTAAAGTACTTGCTGTGCTTAAACAGTTTTTATACATGATAGAGAATCAATTTAGGAAACTAATTAAAGTATTAAGGTATTACAATGGGAGTGAATTCTTTAATTCTAAATGTAATGATTTTTTGTTGTCCTTGGGCATAATACATCACAGTAGTTGTCCATATACCCCACAACAAAATAACATTGTAGAAAGAAAGCGTACTCTCATTTTGAATATGGCTAGAGCCTTGAGATTCCAGGCCATGAACCCTTTTAAGTACTGGGGAATGTGTATTAAAGTTGTTGTTTGCTTGATGAATGGATTGCCCTCTACTTCCATAGGAGGAAATACACCATATGAATTGCTTTATCTTAAGAAACCATCACTTAGACATTTGAGAGTGATAGGCTATCTCTGTTATGCCACCAATCTAGAGAAGGGAGACAAGTTTGGACCAAAGGCAAAGGCTGTTGTGCTCCTTGGTTTCTCAAAAAATCAGAAAGGATAAATCCTTCTTGATATGACCTCAAAAAATATGTTCATCAACAGGGATGTTGTTTTTAAGGAAATAATATTTCCTTTCCGGTCATCATCTTTATCATCTACTTTGACTCCCATGGAGACTCATTTATTCCTGCAGATGCAAATGAGTGCATTTTTTCTCAACCAATGCCTTCTTCACCCTCAGAACCAACACTTGATATATCACCAACAGAAATAAGGGATCATATGTTAGCTCAAGGAACAAAGGAAGTTTCAAGACTTGATGATGATCCCATTACTTATCCCATAGATACTGGTGAGACAAGAAGAACATCAGGAAGAACATCTAAATAGCCCATAGGGATGAAGGACTATGTTTGGAAGTCCAAGTCAAAGGCAAATTGTAACACTAGTTTGTATCCATTATCTATCTATCTATCATATGACAGGACTAGTACCAAGTTTCAAAGTTATGTTGCTAAATTTTCTTCTCTTGTGGAGCCACAAACCTTCAAAGAAGCAGTTAGAGATGCAAGATGGATTGAAGCTATGAAGCTAGATATCAAAGCTCTAGAAGATTACAATACACGATAGATTGTTGATCTACCAGAAGAAAAAAACACAATAGGCTCCAAATAGGTCTACAAAATCAAGTTCAAAACAAATGGAAAAGTGGAAAGGTTCAATACCAAATTAGTTGCAAAATGATATAGCTAAAGAGAAGTTCTAGACTATCATGAGACATTCTCACCTGTGTCCAAGATGGTCACAGTCAGATCTCTCATTGCTCTAGCAACATGTAGAGGATGGAATTTGCTCCAAATGGATATCTTTAATGCAGTTCTTTAGGGTGATTTATGTGAGGAAGTATACATGGAAATACCTGAGGGGTTCAGAAGACAGGGGGAGACTAAGGTGTGCAGATTGCAAAAATGTAGCACCCCTCACGTGCCTCAGAAAAATTATCTTATGAGTGTAATTTTTGAATATCTTAAAATTCATACATTATTTCTCAATTTTGACTTCATATTCAGTTTCAGAGGACAAAATTGTGTAGAAAAAGGGTGGTCTTCGATTTTTAGATGACCCGTAGCGAAAAATAATTTTTCAGGTGATTCAGGCTTAACCAGAAAAGTGTGTGAAAGTCCGCATCGCACACCTATCGCTCACAAGTGTAAAATGGCCTCAATTCATTTCCGAGACCAAAGTAGGGGAGAATTGAAATTTCGAGCAAAAAATGAACTACTTCGTGACAAGTCTGCATCGCGGACCTGTCATGCCATAGTTCAAAAAGTTTTGAAATTTAAGGGAAATTGGGTAACAACCCAATGCCTATATAAACGGGAATGCCTTACTCCTTAACCATTTTTGTCCATAAAAACTCACTAAAACCTCTCAAAAACTTCATCAAACCCTTCATTCCAATATTAAAATTTCAAGAACTATTTTGCCTTCCAAGAAAATCAAGTGAAGCCTCAAGACTTCCTCAAGTTTTTCTTCAAGAAAATCTCAAGTTACAGGTATGTGGGCTTCATTCATGGGGATTCTTTCACCCATGGAACCAATCCTTTTTTCCTTATCAAATTCTATTATTTTAAGGTTAAATACTTTATAGGTAGATTTATTTATGCATTATGGACATGATTTTAGCTTGGATTCTTCAAGTATTGATTAAGTTAACATGAATATCTATTGCATGCATATCACATGGGTTGATTTATATCCATTGAAGTTATGTGTGATGTGAACTACATAAACTATGAAAGATGGTGAATTTTAAGATGGATTTTATGGTACCCAAATTATTTTTTTACTATAATATTGGTGGGTTGATTTGAATGACTTTAAAATGAACTGGTCTTTACTCCTCTCAAGTCGTACACTCTTGAATTGCATGATTTTGAGATTTTAAGCATACCCACCATGTTTTTGATCAAGGTTATGAGACAAGTCTCTTAAATTGATAAAGACCATAGGGAAACACATGTGAATTATGAATATCGTAAATGTTGAAGGGTTATTATGCATGCTATGAGCTCATGATAATTTTACAAACGTTATGAATGATATGAAGCCCTTTCTTGATAATATGATGTGATGGTTTGATCAGCTACTCTGATGATGCTACCATGATTTATGAAATTTTATAAAATATGAATATGTATATGAATTGTGTATTCTATGGGATTATTGACCTAGCACCGAGCGGACCTTGGTTGGTAGTCATGGTCCCATGACTATGTGATACCATAGGGTATTGTGTGATATCTACCGAAAAGGTCATATCGTAAGGTAGAATACATTATAACTCCTATCGAAAAGATTATATCGTAAGGTAAGGACATATCTTAATAAATACCAAAAAAGCTATCATAATGTAAAAATATCTTGTCACACCTACCGAAAAGGCCATGTCGTAAGGTAAGGATATCTTGTGACACTCTTCGAAAAGGCCATGCCGTAAGGTAGGGATATTTGAAAACACTCTCCAAAAAAGTTATATCATAAGGTAAGTGGATGGTTTACCTTGGCTAAGTAAACCACTCCTTTTTTGGTGTGGAGTGAACATCAAGATTCCAAGTAGTAGCTCACTTGGTCTTACTTGTCGATTACAGTCCTTTCCCACCTATGTAGGATATGTCACATGATTTATTTATTCCTCATGCATGTTTTGTCTAAATCATTGATCATTCATGTCATATTAAGTTTGTATCTATTGACTATGAATGTGCATATTGTTTATTTGTGGATTATGTTCCCTTGTTGCAGTGCACCCCACATACTTAGTACATTCCAAGTACTTATGTATAATTCCTTTACCTACATGATCTAACCATGTAGGTACCAGAGCTCCTATTCATCCTCCTCATCCATGTGGCTAGTCGAATTATTAGAAGATAACTATTGGTGAGTCCTCCACTCCGGGGATAATGTTCATTTTACTTTCATGCTTTAATTAAGACTTGTATATTTTTGGATACTTATATTTTGAGGGTGATCCCAAAAGATGTCTTGACCCCTATTCCATTCGTATTAGAGGTGTCGTTGGATATGGAAAATGTATGTATTGGGCTTGACTCCCAATCATGTTTTATATAATTATGAAAGGCTTCCCTTAGTCTCTTTATCTCCTTCTATGCTTGTTGTATCTTTGTTGATGAGATGGAAATCCTAAGTCCTGGTAACATCCCCATAGCATGAGTCATACTAATCCACCCCTTAGACTTTATTTGTTATGTGATTCATGCAAATCCTTTTCCCTAAAATATCCCCATAGCTTGAGCCCAAAGTCTCATTTCCCCTAGAATTAATTGTTACTTGTTTACTCCTTAATTATGCTTCTGCAACCAAGGATGTGCAAACGGTATGTTAAGGAGCTAGTTTGGGTTACCTTCGGGTTACCCATTCACCATTTCACATCTAGGTCCTAGGCTTGGGTCATGACAAGCTTGATATTAGAGTACTAGGTTTTGTAAATGGTCCTCGAAAATCCAACACACCGCACCAAGTAGAGTCTTGTTCATGGTTATGAAGTGCGCCCCAACTATGAATAGGAGGCTGTGGTGTTTTAGGAAATGGTTCACTTTTTCATAATCTATGTCGTGCTATAGAATTGAATTAAAATTCCCTTTTCCCTAACGGATGTTCTTTTGTTCTTTTAGATCATGTTGCCAAGAAGAATGCCACAAAGAGCTCCTACACCCGAGGGTAATCTGGCCCCTTTGGTTTCTCAAGCTCCCCAAGAAGAAGAAGGGGTCATGTATGTCGAATATCGATATGTCATTGCTTTGTTGGCACAAGCCGTGATCAACGAATTAAATCAAGGAGCCCAAGCTCCTCATGCTCCCACCCCAGCTTCAAAAGTGAGGGACTTTACGAGAATGAACCCTCTGGAGTTTTATGGCCCTAAGATGGAAGAGGACCCCCAAGAATTCATTGATGAGATGAATAAAGTGCTAGCTATTATGGGGGTAATTTCAGAGGATAAGGCGGAACTAGTGGCCTATTAACTCAAGGGCCTTGCACAATTTTGGTTTACTCAATGGAAGGAAAAGAGGGAGGACAATGGTCCCATTCTATGGGAGGAATTTAAGGCCGCATTCCTCAATTGTTTCTTCCCTATTGATTTGAGAGAGGCAAAGATGATGGAGTTCATGAATCTCAAGCAAGGCTCCATGAGTTTGAGAGAGTATTCCCTTATGTTCAACAAGCTCTCCAAATATGCTCCTCATTTGGGTTCTGACTCTAGGGCAAGGATGAACAAGTTTGTGTCAAGAGTATCCAATTTGGTGAATGAAGAATGTCGCACCACTATGCTTGTGGATGATATGGACTTGTCTCGGCTCATGATTTATGCCGAACAACTTGAAGGGGAGAATCTTAGAAAAAGAAGGAGTGGGGAGTCCAAGAGGTCTCGGTATGATGGCGACTTCCAAGGCACTAAGGGTGGTTGCTTTCAACAAGGCCATAAATTCCAAGGCCAAGGGTCCTCCAATTCTCAAAACAAAATATTTGCTAATGACAGGATGTCTAACCCTAAGGCTCAAGGTGGAAATGGTGGAGTAACTCATCCTAGTTGCCCAAAATAGGGGAGAAATCATGGTGGCACATATTGGAGGAATATGGGTGCATGCTTTGGGTGTGGCAAGATGGGCCACAAAATTATTGATTGTCCACATACTTTAAACAAGGGTAAAGATGGTCATCCTCAAGGGCAAGGTGCTCATGTTGACCAAAGAGCACAAGGTGTCCAACAAGGGGGTGCTCCACATCACAACTATTTTTATGCTCTTCAAGTGAGACAAGGAGTGGATAAGGTGCCCGATGTTATTATCGATATGTTAAAAGTTTTTTATTTTGACATATATGTTTTATTGATCTAGGTGACACCCTTTCTTTCATTACTCCCTTTGTTGCTAATAAGCTTCATGTGTGTTCTGAATTGTTGTGTGAACCCTTTGAGGAGTCTACCCCCGTTGGTGAGTCCATTATTGCTAGAAGGGTCTATAGGGATTGTCCCATGTCCTTATTGCATCGAGTCATGCCTTTGATTTTGTTGAACTTTGCATGGTGGATTTTAATTTCATTCTTGGGATGGATTGGTTACATGCATATCATACTTTCATTTATTATAGGACCCACAAGGTTAAGTTCTAATTTCCTAATGAGCCCATCTTTGAGTGGGATGGTCATAATTTGGTGGTTGAGGGTAGGTTCATTTCTCATCTTAAGGCCCGAAAATTGATTTCTAAGGGTTGCATTTACCATCTTATAAGGGTTAGGATATTGAGTCTAAAGTCCCTCCTATTGAGTCAGTTTCGGTGGTCAAAACGTTTCTTGATGTCTTTCCCAATGAGCTTCCCCGGTGTCCCTCCCTAAAGTTAAATAAATTTTGGTATAGACCTCCTCCTGATACACAACCCATTTATATTCCCCCTAACTGTATGGCCCCAATTGAGTTAAAGCAGTTGAAGGACCAATTGAAAGATTTACTGGAGAAGGGTTTCATAAGGCCTAGCAAGTCGTCTTGGGGTGCACCAACGTTATTTGTGAGGGAAAAGAATGGCTCCCTTAGAATGTGCATCGATTACCGACAACTTAATAAGGTCACCATAAATAACAAGTATTCCTTGCCAAGAATAGATGTCCTATTCAACCAATTACAAGGGGCTAGTAATTTTTCTAAGATTGATCTTCGGTTCGGATACCACCAATTGAGGGTAAGGAAGTGTGGTATTCCCAAGATGACTTTTTGGACTAGATATGGGCACTTTGAGTTTGTTGTGATGTCATTTGGTTTAACCAATGCACCGACTATATTTATGGATCATATGAATATGGTCTTTAAACCCTACCTTGATATGTTTGTTGTTGTATTCATTGATGACATTTTGATTTACTCCCAAAATGAAGAAGATCATGTAAATCATTTGAGAGTAGTGTTGAAAATTTTGAGGGATGAGAGGTTGTTTGCTAAATTTGATAAATATGAATTTTGTTTGAAAGAAGTTGCATTCCTAGGGTATGTGGTGTCGAGTGATGGAATTAAAGTGGACTCTAAAAAGATGGAAGTGATAAGAATTTGCCTAGACCCTTGACTCCAATGGATATTAGGAGCTTCTTGGGCTTAGCGGAGTACTACCAGAGGTTTGTGAACAATTTCTCTTCCATTGCTTCCCCATTGAAAAAATTGACACAAAAGAAGGCAAAATTTTTTTGGACCGATGAATGTGAAAAGAGTTTTCAAACCTTGAAAGACAAGCTTACATCCGCTCCTATTTTGACTCTACCGGAAGTGTTAGAAGAGTTTGTGATTTATTGTGATGCTTCAAAGGTTGGTTTAGGATGTGTGTTAATGCAAAGTGGCAAAGTCATAACCTATGCTTCTAGGTAACTAAAGGCGCATGAGCATAATTATGCCATCCATGATCTTGAATTAGTGGTCGTGGTGTTTGCTTTGAAAATATGGCATCACTATTTATATGGGGGTCATTGACCTTAAGAGTCTCCAATACGTGTTCAGACAAAGGGATCTTAATTTGAGGCAAAGGAGGTGGATGAAACTCCTTAAGTACTACGATATGAGTATGCACTATCATCCCAGCAAGGCTAATATTGTGGTTGATGCCCTAAGTAGAGTATCCATGGAGAGTATAACTCATGTTGATGATGGCAAGAAGGAATTGGCCAAAAAGGTTCACCGGTTAGCTAGGTTGGGTCATAGGTTGGATGACGTTTAAAATGGAGGTGTGGTGATTGTTGATGGTTCCAAATCTTCCTTGATTGAGGAGATCAAATCCAAACAAGACCTTGACCCCACTTTGTTAAAACTAAAAGCTTTGGTGAAGATGGTAAGGTGGAGGTTTTCTCCCAAGGGAGAGATGGTGTCCTTAGATACCAAGGTAGGTTGTGTGTGCCTAATATTGATGAATTGAGGGATATGATTTTGATGGAGGCAGATAACTTATCCTACTCTATTCATCTTGGATCTATAAAAATGTATAGAGACTTGAGGAAAGTGTATTGGTGGGGTGGTATGAAAAGTGACATTGCCAAATTTGTAGTCAGTTGTCACAAGTGCCAACAAGTCAAAGTCAAACATCAAAGGTTGGGTGGCCTATCCCAAGACATAGACATTCCCACTTGAAAGTGGGAGGAGATCAACATGGATTTGTGATTGATTTTCCAAAGACTAGAAAGCACTTTGACTCTATTTGGATTATTGTTCATAAAATGACAAAATCAGCTCACTTCCTACTGGTTAAAACAACTTATAGTGCCGAAGATTATGCCAAACTATACATTCATGAGTTGGTTAGATTGCATGGGGTATTATTGTCTATTATTTCGGATCATGGTGCTCAATTCACTTCCCATTTTTGGAGATCCTTCCAAAAGGTTCTTGGTACCAAGGATAAGCTTAGCACGATCTTTCATTCTCAAATAGATGGTCAAGCCAAGAGGACTATTCAAATTCTTGAGGATATTCTTAGGGATTATTTTTTGGAGTTCAAGGGTAGTTGGGATGAACATCTTCTACTTATCGAGTTTGCGTACAATAATAACTATCACACTAGTATTGGAATGGCTCCCTTTGAAGCCTTATATGGTAGACCTTGTAGGTCCCCGATTGGGTGGTTTGATATAGGGGTAATTTTTTTATTAGGTCCGAATTTTGTCATGGAGGCTTTTGAAAAGGTGGGTTAATAAGGAAAAGATTAAAGATGACTCAAAGTAGGTAAAAATCCTACTTTGATGTGAGGAGGAGGGATCTTGAGTTTAATGTTGATGATTGGGTTTATTTGAAGGTCTCACCCATGAAGGGTGTGGTTCGGTTTGGTAAGAAGGGAAAGTTGAGCCCAAGGTTTGTAGACCTTATAAAATTTTGAAGAGAATCGGTAAGGTTGCCTATGAATTGGAGTTTCCTATGGCGGTGAGTATGGTTCATTCGATCTTCCATGTATCTATGTTGAGGAAGTGTGTAGGTGACCCAAGTTCCATAGTCCCGTTGGAAGTCGTGGGTGTTGTAGAAGATAACTTGATCTGAAATAACCTAAATTTTTAGAACCAGGTGAAGTTGATTAAGCTCTAATTTTGAACCTACTTTGGTTGATTAATGATCTTCATGAGTCTCTCTTGAATGGTCGTGTTCAAAGAAATCGCATTAGTTAAGTTTTGCATGAAATCTTGTGAAAGAACTGACTTTAACTGGTCATAACTCTTAGCACAAGTAAAACTGGGTGGGTCATGACCTATCCAATTGAAGCGCTTTAAGTTATATTTTCAACGCACTTGGTTTCACTTGATTTGAAGTTTGGATGAAGAAGTTATGACCTTTTTGGTGGAACTGCCTGCACAGGGATTCTTTTCTGGAAATTGGCTAAGGCATGCTCCCATGGTGCCCTTCACGGACCGCGAGCCACTTGATGGTCTATGAAGAGGCCCGTCAGACCTCTCACGAGGCATGGTAAGGTGTTTCATGATGGCCTTGACTTAATGATTGGTCCATGTGAAGCCTTACGGCCCGTGAGGCCTTCCGTGTGGTTGCGAGAGTGAAATTTTTCTAAGTATGGGATTACCGTCTCGAGCTTTCGTCGACGAAATATTTTCTAAGTGTTGCTTCATTGGAGGGTTCATCGTCCGTGTGACCACTACACGGTCCGTGTAGTGGACCATGAAGGTGACGTTGTCAGTTTTCTTACCCGTTTCATTAATGGTTTTGTTGACATCCAATTTTTACCCTCCACAATATAAATTAATTATTGAACTTTTAAGTTTTAACAATTTGAAATAATTAGCTTTCGAAAATGCAAAAAATATTTTCAAGTGATTTTTTAGGTTTAAATCTTTTAATTGCAATTATGCTTATATATTATATATTTTATTTCGAGTATTACGTATATAAATATTATGTTTTTATTGATTTTTTTAAAGAATTTCTCAAATAGATTTAACTTTATTTTATTTTAGTCACTTTAGTTTTATTATTTTAGAATAATTACTTCATAATTAAAAAAGCTCATTTAATTAATCTATGTTAATTTATCGTGTGGCCGAATTAGTCAATTAATTCATTTTGGCTATAGCTGAGAGACAATTTTGTCCAAAAATATATTTTTAAAGGAATGAAGAGTATTTTTGCAAAGCCACCCTCATTAGGAGCATTTTATCAAAACCATCCACTAAAAGAGATATTTATAAACATAACCCATTTTGACCCAAATTTGTCCCAAAATCCGGCCCAAATTCCTTTTTAAGACACAAAATCAGCCACAATATATATACTCCCTCACCCACGCGCCCTTTCTATTGTTTTCCAAACCCCACACGATTTTCACCTTCAGCAACAACGCAGCAATGACGCTAAACGCGTCTTCTTCCTCGAAATAGCTAGGTGACGAGCAACCAACTTCAACGCAGCAAAAGCAAAATGACAGCAGCCCCTTTGACCTCCTCAACGTTCGAATTTTTATTTTGAAGGTCCCAAATTCGTCCAATTTCCCTGCAATTTCGATCCCAAAATTCCCCTATATAAAACCTTTTTCTTGATTGTTCAAGGGACAAGTTTTGGAGATTGAAAAAATCTAGTTTGACTAAACTTTATTTAGGAGTCCAAAAGCTTGAAAATTTTTTATTTTCGAATTTGAAAGCTTTTCTAGATGAGGGTCCTTGTTAGTGGAGAGTTGTTGGAGCCTCGCCATCATCCCAATCGCTGCTCCAAAAGAGGTAATTCTTTTTCCTTTATAAAACGTATGTCCATCTTCTTCGTTTCTATACGTGTACGCAAGATGTTTCTGGCATCCTGAAATTTTTATTTTTGTGATTATGTTGTTATTGGTTGTTGTTGATATCTTCATAACCATAGAGGCATTTCAATACATGTTGTTACTGGTTATTGTTTAAAGCAAACTTTTCCTTGTGGATAAAGCGTTGAAATCTCAACAAGGTTATTTTGTTTTTAATCAAATCTTCTCTGTATAGTCTAAGTTTTTCACTACTCTAATACTTTGGTGTTATTTAGTATTTTCAGAATGTCTTATTTGGTGTGTGAATGAAAAATCCTTACTATTTTTCTCCTCTTTTGAATATGATTGGGATACACATACGAGAAGTGTTGAGATGTTGGCCGAGTTGATTTTGAGGCCTTAGTGCAACTTAGTCTACTTTCCGTCTCGTTTTTTGTTCTCATGCGTTATTTAAAATTTCCTTGTCATAACTATTTTATTCTCGGCTTCTCCTCATGCTCGTTTGGTCTAAATTTTTTTATGTCCGACACTTGAATATGGCTAAATACGAGTAATGGCTTCAGCGGTAACCTTGATTTAGTTGTTTGGTGAATAAGGGGAGACGAAAGGGATTAAGTGGTGGTTAAAATTTTGCTAGAAGAATTTGATCTTTCGTACACGAAGCACACATATATAGGCTTGGTTAATGTGTAAAATATCTTGATTTTTTGTGATAAACAGTCTTATTGATTTAGGTGTGAGTGTGTATAATGGCGTGGCATTTTCGGGTTTGAAAGCATTTCTAAGTTCACTGTTTCGGTCCAATTATAGTTGTTTGATTTACTCGAATTTGTTTGTCCAGTGCTTGGAATGAAATAGCCATTATTTCACATTTCCAAATTCAAGGCAAGAGGGTATTTGCGTAAAGTCCATGTTTAGTTGATGATCTAAAGTTCCATTTTCTCTTTCATATTCTCTTTTGGTGTTGTACTTGACTTTGCCTCCACCGGGACGGATCTACGTAGAGCGTGTCGGGTGCTCGAGCACCCATTGATTTTAATTTTTTTGTGTATTTATATAGAAAATATAAAAATATTGTATAAATATAAAGATAAGCACTTATTAAATAATAAATTCTATGGGTGTGCTAGTGTTTGCTGCCTCTCTAAAGCTGAGAGCAAGTTGTCAGTTGAAGGATTGAATTTTTTAAACATTAAAATTTAAAGCTTAAAACACACTTGCCAGATGAGGAATCGAATCCCACTGGCAGCACTAACTTTACACGTTTTTTTTTTATTTTTTCACAAATCTTTTTCTTTATTACGAAGTTCCAACTTACCTTTTCCTATTCCAAATAAAATATGTTGACTTTAAAGATTTTTTTAAAACTTTTTTCCTTTTGACTATTCTTATACCTTTCAACTTTTTTTAAAAATTTACTATTCCACTTCTAATAAGAACTTTTGTCATCTTTTTTTAAACGCAAAAAAATAATATTTCACTTTGTCCTCTTTTTAAACCTTTATCTCTTCTTTTTCTTGTTAAAAATAAAAATGAAAATCCTTCTTCTTGTTTCAAAGAACGTGATTAAGATCAACCGTCAAGTTTATACTTCTAGAAGTCTCTTTTTGTAATGGTAATATTGCTAGTAGGTCATTGTGACTTATTATTATAAGTTATTTTTTATTATGACAATATTAATCGTTGTTTTATTATTTATTTTTTAATTGATATGTTCAAGTAACTATATATTTATATTGTCTGATTGCAAGCAAGTTTATGTTAAAGAAAATGAACACCCAGAGTTTTCAAATCCTATATCCGCCACTGTGCCTCCGCACTTGGTGTCGATGCTTAAATTCTATATATAGAGGTAGTTTCTTTTGATGGTCTATTGATTTCAGCCCTCCAAAGGATACTAAGTTTTTATTCACTACTTTGTTCCTGGTTTAAAACTCCTCAAATTATATAATTATCTACTCCTTATTTTTTTTTCTCTTTTTCTTAACTTGTTGCATGAACCACGATTTGAGTCCCTTTTGAGACTCCATCCTTGCATTTACGGCAAAGCCTTGGGTCATTACAAGAGGTTGAGAGCCAAATACAAGTTTAAGGAAGCAAAATTATAGGTCTCAGAGCCAAAAATGAATTGTATACGCTAATATACAACGTGTATATAGTGCAGTGATACAAAAGAAAGGGCTAAAGAACCTCCAAAAATTGCAACATCAGCCTTTTCTGGAAATGGGCCAAAGACCTAAATCTTTTAACTCTCCTCTTATATATTATTTTGTTTACCTTTTATTTTTTGAAGTAATTTAGCGTATTCTTCTCTTTCGACATAATTATCACATCTTTCCATGTAACTCTTTCACTTACACAGAAAGTCTTTTCTTTCCCCTACTTTTTCATGTGAATCGTAAAAAAAATACTTCATTCTTGTCCATCTTAGTTAACTTATTTTCTTTTCTTTACATCATGTACATAAAAGATAATGTTGATATTACTCGTAGAAAGAGCCCTGGGTTAGTAGAGGAACAAAAATACGGGCAATCAGAGATTAAATCACCAAACATTCAAATACTAACACAAATTTCAGTGAGAAATGTCAAGTCTCCTGATAAGAAGAGTCGAATAGCAATGAAGAAGACTGAAGCAATATTGAAAAAAAAATCAATTTCATCGTCTAGGAAAATAAGGACAAACAAAAAATTGGTGTGTCACATAAGGGGCAATGAAGAAGACTGAAGCAACATTGAGGAAAAAAATTCAATTTCATTACTTTTCTTATGCATATTAATGCAATTTGGTTCTCCTGTATATATGAAAGATTTTTCTGGGTATAAAATATAAATTAATTTAATATCCAATTAATTTTGACATAAAATAGTTATTATTTTTATCTTATAATCAATATGAATTTGGTATGATTTGCTTTCATATATATTTTATTTGCATAATAATATATAAACTCACTTTGAATTTATTATGATTAGCATAGGTGACATGCACTTGACATAAAATTAGTATGATATGATGTGCATTATATCTCTAAGGTGTTTACTTTTGATATTTATTTGGTACGAAAAATAATAGTATGTTATCCTATTTTCACTGTTTAAATTGATATGAAGTTTAAATTTGTATAAATTTTGAAGTTCTCCGGTATATATGACTATTTTTTTTGTGTATAAAATATAGATGTGTTTAATATTTGATCAATATTGACATGAACTTGATAATTTTTTATGAACCCAACAATTGATATGAAATTGGTTTGATTTGCATTTCATATATGTTGTGTTTGCATAATAAACAATATCAAATTGTAGGATTTCAAAAACTATACTAAATTCATGTCAATACTTGTTAACTATTAAACACATTTATACTTTACATCAAATTAATACAAAATACAAACAATATACATTATACCAAGTTCATATCATATTCATGTAATTAATAAATCTAATGCAAATACTCAAAAAATATATCAACATCATACCTATTATATGACAACACATGAATTATACTTTACATAAAAAATAAATAGTTTGTATATAATCAAAGAATACCAACAAATTATATGAAATTCAAGTCAAACATATAGATTATAAGTCCACTCATATCTTATTATGACAAATTGCAAACTAATCTCATACCCCTTTTTGTATAGCAATTAAATGATTAATTTATTTTTTTTTGGTATAGAATTGAAACACCTTTTTGAATTCACAATCTAGTATTCTTTTTATTTTTAAATTAACAATGGATATGAAAGAGAGTAGAAGTAAATTAAGGAGGAAAAAAAGGAACTACTATATCTTATCAGTAAAATAAAAATGGTAGAATAAAACAAATTTAAATTAATGATAAGTAAAAGATTCCTAATTTAATGGGACACTTAATTAAACCAACAACTAAATAATTAATTTTTAATAATTTTCCCTGTTTTTTTTTTGTTTTATTTTTGCTTTTTAAAAAAAATAAAAACTGTTATAGAATGAAAGAAATCTAATGCTATAACTTGCAAATAAAAAATAATATTAAAATCCGTAATAACATATCTAATATCTGTCATTTAAATTTTTTTTCTCTTATTTGAATACTAACGTTTATTTATTTAATTTTAACTTAATTAAATTCCCCAAACGACAAACTATTTTTATGTTAATCTTGCATTAATGATTACGTGTTTTATTTATTTAATTTTTTTTTGGGAAATTCATTAAAAAATGATCAAGTTGTTAGTTCTCTTTTCAAGAAATAATAATAAATAAAAATAATATTTGTTTTAAAGCTTCAAGTCATCTTCAAAATTTTGACAAATATCTCTTTTGTAATATTTAGGTTATTTATTACTTTTTATTCGAAAAAATATATTTCTTTTTTACTCGAAATATCCCAAAGTCTTTTTTTCTTAAAATGAGTGTCTTCCTCTAGTGAATTTCTATAAATACTCTTTTCTTTTCAAATTGCCCCAAGGCATCTTAGTTAAAATTTTAGAAGTACGAGTTCCTTTTAAATTCTAAGTTTTTAAAAGATAGATTATTTTTCGTAAAGCATCTAGTTTATTTAAATAGGCTTTTACCTAAATAATTTTATATTTTTAAGGTTTAAATTATTTTATAATAGTTAGTCAAGTTAAGTTTTAAATCATCGGATAATCGTGTGTTAACGGCTATTTTAAGTGCTAATACCTTCTTAAAATAGTAATAGGAACCCGAACCCTTTTCTTTGATTTTTTGGACTTTTTCTGTTAGAGTCTTAAAAAATTTATAAGTTTTCTTAATTTCTCTTAAAAAATTAAGTGGCGACTCACTCTTTTATCTTTTCGAAAAAATTGGATTTCTCTTAAATTAATTAAGTTTCAAATCGATTTTTTCCTTGAAAGCCATTTTTAGGAATAACAGAAATGATGACTCTGTTGGGAAATTAATTAGGTTCGAGCCTTTAGATTAAGACTATTTGACTAACTATTCAGGTTGTAATAATTAGTAATTTCCTTTAATTTCTTTATTTGCAACCTACTTATTTAAATTCTAAATTATTATACTTGTCATTCATACATTTCATTTCCGCCATTTGGTCCTTTTTACTTTTCCAATTAAACGACGGTTATGGGGGTTGCAGCCGTTTAGTCCAAATATTCCATCGGGGTACCCTGACGAAATGAGTTAACCGCTATCAACAGTCGTTAACTTCCCAAGCCCAGGTAGTCCATCTAAGTCACCGGTCCACTTTCAAAATTAAACCCATTCCTAGTCCACCTAGAGTAGAGTTAAACCCAAACCCTGTGGGAGCATTGACCTAGGTTAACCCAATACCCAAGGGGTATTGGGCCCATTAGTAGCCCACCTTGAGTCCAAAGTGGCCTCCAACCCAAATGGACGATCATGTTTGTGTGTTTAATATTCGAAGGTTGTATACGCTGTTTAACGAACCATTGTCCCTCGGAGTTGGGTATTTATCTTTTTAAATAGGCAATTTGTTGTTGTTGAAGACAAGGAGAGGTCGCTAAAAACATTGAGAAGTTCAAGAAATACTCATTTGAAGGCATAGTTTAGTATTTGTATCCCTGCATGGGACTGATGATTTATATCCTTTTTTCCTATTATGTATCCGCATTCAGTTTATTCATAAAATTTGTAATATTTTTGGGGCAATGGAACGTATCAAATGGTGTGAACATCTTTCAACTCTTTAGGCCTATCCTTGGCATAAAGGGTCACACATATATATATATTTGGACGCGTTATATTTCGTTTATATGTTGAATGTTATATAACTTGCTTTATTCGTATTGTTTGTCTCATATGTTTAAATGCATATATTTTGCCTCAAACACGGTTGATCCATTATTCTATTCTAAAGTCTTAGATCATATTTGGCATATAAACTCAAATTTCAGTCTTCCAAAAAATACTTTTGAGTCTATTATCCAAAAACACTTAAAATCACTCCTGTTCAATTAGGTCATCACTCAAATTCCACGTTGACCTTGTTATTCTTAAAAAATAATTTTTCATATCGAAATAGTCAGAATTACCAAATACTCCATCAGTTTCAAATCAAATTTTTTGGACACATTTATACTCAGTTAAACCTTTCAGAAAGTTAGTTTGTGAACATTTTATTCAAATCGCATAATTTATTCATTTCAGCCCTTAAATGATCAAATTTTGTCCATTTGGTCGTTCTTTTAGAACTTTCCATTTCTTTGGATGTTAGATTAATCTGTTTAGGCAACATAAATATTATTTGTTACTTTAATTAATTATTATGATTAATTGACTAACTCTTTTATCTTTTTGAGTTTTTCTTTTCTTATAGAAGAGAGACTGATTTGTGTTGGTTATCAAATTTGCTCACTTCACCAAAGCAAAATATTTTTAAGTATCTACTGATAGAACATTCGTATTTTACGCGGTCTAAGGTCAAGGAAGTTTCTACAAACTCATCACTTCTTACCTGGACTACTAAAAAGACTCGTTCAAAAATGGACTCTGAGTCAATCAATACAGTCATTTCATCAATACCATTCCCTGCTATAGTTGTCGCGGTCAATCCTAGTACCTTGACGGGAACTAAATCACAATTGGAAGTCATTGCTTGTCTAGAGCAATGACTCACTGAACAAAGTCTCATGGTGACACAATACCAAGCTGCTTTTTAAAATCTACCTCTCGATGCTCGTCAAAATAGTTCTATGTTACCTTCGTTTTCAACCTCAAATGAGCTTGGTCAAGGAGATCTTTTTGTCACTTCTCAACAAACTCAAAATGCTTCATTTACTCGTTCGATCTAGGAGGCTCCCCTGGTGTACACTTTTGCTCTTCCAAAAGCTTCAACTGTGACACATCATGCTCCACCAGTGTATACTTATGTTACCGTTCCACCTATTACCGCTCCACCTGCAACCATTCAACCTATTACCAAGGTTCTAGAGTTTTACCATCAAGATGTTGATCACTATGTAGAAATTTAAAATGACATAAAAGTTACTAATACTGAAATGATGAATAGGAAGATGAAAAGTTTAGAAGATGCCATGAGAGGTCTTCATGGGTTTGATGGCAATCAAAGTGTGAAATATGAAGAGTTGTGCACATTCCTTGATGTTGAGCTTCCATCTATTTACAAGATTTTAAAATTCAAAAAGCTTAATGGATCAGGAAATCTTTTCTTTCATTTGAAACTCTACTGTGAAAAGTTGATTGGCATTGGAAATAATGAAGGAATAAGAATCAAATTATTCAATCAAAGTCTGACTGAAAGAGCTTATGAATGGTACTCCAAGCAAGATGTGGGTAAATGGTGTACTTGGGATGATTTGGCGAATGCTTTTGTGGATCACTACAAGTTTCATGTTGAGATCGCTCCTGACAGAATCTCCATTACAAAGTTAAAGTAAAAGTCAACAGAATGCTTCCGAGAATATGTCATACGTTAGAGAGAAGAGACATCCAGGGTACATCCACCTATGGAAGAATCAGAGATGATCACCTACTTCATTCAAGCTCAAGACTCAGAATACTATTAATGAATGGTGACAATGGGTGGAAATACATTTGTTGAAGTTATCAAAGGTGGAGAAATGATTAAGGATGACCTTACGACTGGGAGAATAATAAGTTTGACATCATCTAGAGCTTTCTAAACTAGTTCATTTGTAAATGGAAAGAGGAAGGAGAAAGAAGTTATGTCAATAATGACTCGTAGATCTATCTTGTATAATCGAGTTCCACCTACAGGCTATCCCACTTCACAATACCCTATCTACAATGCACAAGCAACATATCGTGCTCCCTGATCGATGCAAAATAATGAACCTCGTCCTAATTTCGAGAGGAAACCTCCTCGAGTTTTTACTCCATTGGCGGAATCATTAACTGCTCTTTTTGAGAGGTTGAAGGCAATAGGAATACTCTACCAAATAGAAGCTAAGGTTATGAATATTTTTGCTAATTGGTATAACCCAAATAAGCATTGTGCTTATCACTCAGGAGTTGTTAGGCATAATACCGAGAAATGTATCACCCTTAAGTACAAGATTCAAGATTTAATTGACAACAAGATAGTTACACTTGCAGAAGCTCCAGCTAATGTGAAAAACAACCCACTTCCTGAACACAAGGAGTAGTTATTGGCGTAACCAGTTACAAGAAGAATGAAGTTCTCTAGAAATCACACTTTTGACATATTTCAGTCTTGCAGTTGAAGTTTAGTGTTTTCTCTGTATTCATATTTTATTACTTTCTATCCTCTGTAATGGCATGTTATGAGTTCATTTTCTTTGTAATGTTCTTTCTTTATAATATGAATTACGTTCAACCTGATTCTCCTAGTGAAATACATAGGCGACCTTCATCAGCTTCGATCATGTTATCTAAAAAATCTCGATTCTCTTTTGTGTTGGAACTACGTTTGACCTGATTCCTGCATCAGTGGGATACAAAGGCATTATACCGACTCGATCATATGCCCCTTAAGATTTTCATTCCTCTTTACAATGGAAACTAGGATAGAATTTTGAGAGGATCTCAAAATTTCCTTAGAAGAGGACTTTCTCCAACAAGTCAGAATTATTGTTGCATTCAAGTTACAACTGGGCCAGATTTTTTTGACTCTCTAAAAAAGTCAATCAGAAACTACAACAAAGTTAAGACTCCTTCTGTGTTCTAAATTGGGGAAGAATTTTTGAGGAGGGCCCTCAAAAACTCTATCAAACCTGGATTTAAGATTGAATTCAACATGCAAATCTGATGGCAGACAAACATCAAGATGGCAAGGCAAAACCAACATGGACCAGTCTCTCAAAACTAAGAATTCTTCTATGGATGTAGGAACTATAAAGACACGAGGCATCATTAGACCTGCAGAGGCCTCGTCATGATTCAAATGATTTCTACTCATTTCTTGAATTTATTCTCATTACTCTATTCATTTTCATATGGTGATTTATAACACATGTTTTTAATGTTACAGATAAGATGACTCGACACAATGGCCAAGATTATGAGATTTCACCAGGGCCAATACAAGTTGAACAACTCCATCTTTCAACTTATCTTTTGTTATGTTATCTCTTTTGACAAGTTAACTTTATTACTACTTGAGTTAAACTCCACAAGTATCGTTGCTACGATAGAAGGCAAAATTTAAAAATCGTCTCAAATTTTGAAAAGTCAAGCAAGATGTTCACAAGAAAAGGACACAAGTTAATCTTTTAAAGATGTTATTACATGTGCTAAAGAGTTCCAACGATATAAAATAAAATAAAAAATCAATTTGGCAGCCTTTGTATTTTATTCTATCTTGAAAAATCTAGTCCTTTGTTATTTCAATTTTCTTGCCTTTTGGTGGCAAATCTTATGTTCTCCGCAAATTCTATTAAATTTCAAAATACGGAGAGTCACCTCCTTCAACGTGACACATTAATTTATTATTGGATCGTCACCTCCTTCAGCGTGACACATTAATTTATTATTAGATAGTCACCTCCTTCAGCGTGACATATTATTTTTATAATTGGATCATCACCTCCTTCAGCATGACACATTAATTTATTATTGGATTGTCACCTTCTTCAGCGTGACACGTTACAATTATTATCGGATCGTCACCTCCTTCAGCATGACACGTTTATTTGTTATTGGATCGTCACCTTCTTTAGCATGACACATTAATTTATTATTGGATCATCACCTCCTTCAGCGTGCTATATTATTTTATTATTAGATCATCACCTTCTTTAGCGTGACATATTAGTTTATTATTGGATCGTCACCTCTTTCAACATGACACATTAATTTATTATTGAATCGTCACCTCTTTCAGTGTAACATATTATTTTATTATTGGATCGTCACCTCCTTCAGTGTGACATATTATTTTATTATTGGATCGTCACCTCCTTCAACGTGACATCTTAATTTATTATTGGATCGTCACCTTCTTCAGCGTGACATGTTATTTTATTATTTCGTCACCTCCTTTAGCGTGACATATTATTTTATTATTGGATTGTCACCTCCTTCTATATGGCACGTTTAGTTATTATTGGACCATCACCTCCAACATGATATGCTATTTTGTTATTGGATCGTCACCTCCTTCATCATGACACATTACAATTATTAACGGATCTTCACCTCCTTTAGTATGACACGTTACAATTATTATTGAATCATCTCCCTCCTTCAGCGTGGCATGTCAATTTATTATTGAATCATCACCTCCTTCAAAATGACACGTTAAACCAGGTTTGCAAAAATTATATTCATATTTATATTTCATTTACTACTAACAAGTTTTATCTCAGTCTTTGTCGAGAGCATCCAAAAGGATGAATTCTCAAACAAACCACAGGTGTGGACGTCACCAAATAGGATGCAGTACAACGTAAAACTTTTTCTTAGCGGCGAACTGGAACATAGTCTGAAGAGGAATGTCACACTCTTTAGACGCGAGCTGAGAAATGACTTCCACCACAATCCAACCACACCCCTGTCAAAAGGTATGTGGGTATTTCATTGAATTCATCGGTCTTAATTTTGCATCCGGATGATCTCAACTCTCTCCGGAAGCAATCTTTCCAATCTGAGTGACAATACACCAAGAGCTTTGAAAATTATGTTCATGTAAGTTCTTACTTATAGGTGTGAAGTGCACCACATTCATGACTAAGAGGGTTGCAAGTCTCTTTTTCATACTCAATTTACTTGTCACTCCTCTCAACCAAAAGTTATCTTGGCACAACAAGATTTCCTTATCAATCTATTGAGTCAAAATACGAGCAGTCTGATTTCCAAATCTGGGATATATTGTACGACCCGAATAGGGGCCTAAATGTGAGCTGGCGAAGGAGAACCTGAGAGTCCTCGATCAAGCCATCATAGCATCATCACACACATCATTGGTTCGAAAGAGCTGAAGCAAAACACATAACACATAAGCTCTAAGGGAATTGGGGCTTTAGACTCAAGCTATGGGATGTTGCCGGGAATGGGATAACCATGGATTCACATAACACATAACAATTATCTCTAAGGGAACGAGTAAGTAGGACTCAAGCAATGGGGGCACACCGGGATTATGGGACTTTCCATATAAGCATATAGTCAAATACAATTTCCAACATCAAGTCATAAGTATAATCAATACCATTCCATAATCAAGGCTTATAAGCATGACATTCCATAATCGTAATATTCAATAATTACAAGCCAACGTACAAGAGTTTAGTTTGTCCAACAAGCCTCTACATAAATAAAGTGGGGCCTCGACATAGTTTGAGGCTCACCCTTAATACATAAGTAAGGAAAGATAACATAACAAAACTAGGTAGATAGAAGGTGGCTATTACTCTTGAACAAAAGGGCTCACCACAAACACAAGTCTTCAAGATGATCACTCATTGGGCAAAGGTAGATAGAGATCGTCGCCAAAACCTACATGGTTAGAACATGTAGACAAGAGTATGGGTTAGCACAATAAAGTACTAAGTATGCAGGCATGCAAATACATATGCACATGAACCTATGACAACCTACATGGGAAGGGCACATATATAGAAGTGAATATAACAAAGAACAATATATCAATATGCCATGAAATCATGATGCATGAAATGCCATTAGAGGGGATGGAACCATAACCGACATCCTAATCCATGTGAGCTACAACATGAACTTGCCCAATGAAAGCCCTCCCATTGGATCGGAGAAGATTACTTGTCAAGGGTAATCTCACCACATCTTACGGGTGTCCCATTTCGGTGTGATGGCCACCTTCCTTATGGGTCTCCCATTTCGGAAGGATTTACATAGTATAGCGTATCATATCAAAGCATACCTTACGGGTCTCCCATTTCAGTAGCAACCTATGGAGGCACATAGTTTCGGGAAAGAAGTGAGACCCTTGGGGATACCCCACTTACTACTCCAATCCTTCTCGTTACTAAGTCATCATCCCACAAGAATACGTATACATATACATGCTTTTAAAATGGAAACTTGACATTTGAACTTTGAATCATGCATACTTGGGCTTAGAAGCCAAACATACTTTCAATACTCTTATGCATACTTAACAAGAGTCAAACATTTTTCATAATCATGCATCATGGGCTAAAAGCCAAACAATCTTTCATGTCAAACTTCATGCATGAGAGTTGCTCCATTCATATCATATCATGTCATGTCAAATCATATTGGTGCAAGCACCCATGTTGTTAAAAGAGCCATATCATAGACTTAGTGTGATCACAATTTAGTCAAACCCATACTTGTTCAAATCATGGTCATAAACATGTTAGGGACTTAGCCCACATCAAAATTTTTATCATAAATCCATGAATCAGGAACGCAATGCCATGAGGACAATATGAATAGCATGGGTAAGGAAATTCAAACTATAAATTCAAATCAAGAGTAGTTCATGAGAAATTCAAGTTAAATCCACCTTCAAAACATCATTTAGGTAATACCCATGCATAAATTAAGAGTACAAAGGACATGCATAACTTGATCATCATCAAACCACCAAACCTTTATGAAATTCAAACTCAAATCAACTTTAAACCACCTAATTTCTACAACACATAATCCCAATCAATTAAATACTTCAAAATTTAAAGAACCTAACCTTAATTAAAACTAAAAAAATTAAATTTGAAGAGGGGGGGGGGGTTCTTGGGTCTTCATGGATGAAAGGGAATCCATAAATCAAACCCACATATCTTGAAATTGGCCAAAGGAATTGAAGAATTTGACAACAAGGATGATCTTCCCAAAATTTCTTCAGGCTTTCAACAATGGAGGTCAAGAGAATTTAGGAAATTTCAAAGTGTAATGGAGAGTGTTAGAATGGATGAAATGGGTTTAGGGTTAAACTAAGGGGGTTTAGGGGACTTTAGAAAGCCTAAAAGGGGCATATAATTTAATTAAATTATGAATTATTTATTAATGAAATGGACTAATTAACTGTAACACAGTGTCTCATGGATGGATACAGGGGACTGTCTAGTGGTACACGGTTCGTGTATAGGACCGTCTTGCCACACTTGGCCTCGTCTTCGGCTTGAACTCTCGGGGATTTTCTGGATCACTTCACGGAAGACCCTCATTGACTGTGTGGCTTCACAAGGATTGTGTACTAGTCCGTGGAGCCACACTTGGCCCGGAGTCCAGCCCCACACCTTAGCCAGCACACTTTCCCACTTCACGGGATCCCCTCATGACCCGTGTGGAGTCTCACGGACCGTGGGGTGGTCCGTGGGACTTACCTTGGTCCATGGTTAGGATCCTGGCCACCAGGAGTCCACTGGAACCCCCCATGAACTCCCCCATGCACCTTGGACCTTCACACGGTCCATGGTTCGTTCCTTGGACCATTTAAAAAACTCATTTCCAACGTCTTTCCAATTACGGGCAGTCTCACTATTTTGGCCATAAGCCCATAACTTTCACATATGAACTCCGAATTGAATGAAACCAGTTGCGTTGTGAAGATAACTCAAAGAAATTCAATTTGATATGTAGTATCCCACACATTAATCCCGTACCAAAAGTTAAGATTCTTCAAATTACACTACCCAAACAACCTCTCTAGGCTACCAAAAGGTCTATTTTGAATTCGGCCTTTTAAACTCAACCCATGACTACCAAAATTCAACCATGACCAGTCCAACACCATACAAAATCAACCAATAATAAGTTCAAAAATTTTTGGGTCGTTACATCATCTCCCCCTTGGGAACATTCGTCCTCGAATGAGGTAAGACTACGGCTTGAGGACATCAATCAAAACAAGAAACATTCTAATCATAATTCAAAAGATCATGCATCATATCAAAAATCTTTCAAAAACTCATGTCAAGACATCATTTAAATCATTTTCGTGCTCATGTATGCATGCAATATCATCAAACTCAAGAAACAAAGAATTAGGACAAATAAAGGATAAAACCTAGTACCTTAGGCTTGAGAAGATTGGAAGAGATAAGGATATCACTCCATCATGTCCAACTCCGCTTCCCACATTGCACTCTCCACATCTTGGTTCCTCCAAAGTACCTTGACCGAAGCTACCTCCTTATTGCGAAGCCGCTTTACTTGTCTATCCAAAATCTCAATCGACACCTCTTCATAGGTCAAGTTCTCTTCAATCGTCACACTCTCCAAAGGTGCAATTACCTTAGGGTCACCAACCAACTTCCTAAACATAGATACATGGAAAACCGAATGAATGGAGCTCATGTCCAAAGGTAAATCCAACCTATATGCTACATTGCCAACCCGTTCCACAATCTCATAAGGTCCAACGTACCTTGGGCTCAACTTGACCTTTTTTCCAAAACGCATTATGCCCTTCATGGGGGACACCTTCACATACACCCAATCACCAACATGAAATTCAAGG
>JBCEWC010003167.1:0-31294 GCA_038996855.1 Solanum aculeatissimum
AACCTTGTGAAGTTGATTAAGCTCTAATTTGAACCTACCATGGTTGGTTAATGATCTTCATGAGTCTCTCTTGAATGGTCACATTCAAAGAAATCGCATTGGTTAAGTTTCATATGACGTCTTGTGGAAGTATTGACTTTAACTGGTCATAACTATTAGCACAAGTAGAACTGGGAGGGCCATGACCTATCAAATTGAAGATCTTTGAGTTATCTTTCCAACGCACTTGATTTCACTTAATTGAAGTTCGTATGAAAAAGTTATGGTCTTTTGGGTGGGACTGCCTGCACAGGGATCCTTTTCTGAAAATTGGCTAAGACACATTCCCATGGTGGCCTTCACGGACCGTGTGCCATCTTATGGTCCGTTAAGTGGCTTGTGTGACCTCTTATGAGGCATGGTAAGGTATGTTGGGATGACCTTGACTTAAGAATTTTTTCTATGTATATGGTTAGCATTCTAGAAATCACGTCAACAAGAATGGAGGTTGACAGGCCGTGTGAGGCCTTATGGCCCGTGAACCTGTCCGTGTGAGGGTGCTACTCAAGGCTCTTGGCCAAGTGACGCTCCATGGACCAGTTCATGGTCCGTGTGAAGCCTCACGAACTGTGAGACCTGCTGTGCGGTTGCGGGAGTAAAATTCTTTATAAGTATGGGATTACCATCTTGGGCCTTCATCGATGAAATATTTTCTAAGTGTCACTCCATGGAGGGGTTCATGGTCCGTGAGACCACTGCACGGTCAGTGTAGTGGACCATGAGGGTGACGTTGACAATATTTCTTTACCCGTTCCATTAATAGTTTAATTGTAATTTTGGTGATTCCTAAGAACATTTTAGTCTTCCTAAGCTCTCCTAAACCCCTGAATTAGCCTAGACACCTTCATTCAATTCAAATTCTTCCAACATTTAGAATTATATTCAAACTCTCTCTTCCAAAGGCTCTCTTTCAAGTGTGGGTTGAAGGTTGGAATTGGAATTCAAGGAGGTCTTTTTCTTCAATCACTCTTCTATCTAAAGTTTCTAGTTAATCATGGTATGTGAGATTGATTCATGGTCTCCTTTCAACCATGAAGACCCAAAACTCCTTTTCTTTAATTTTTATGAATTTCAAGCTTACTTTAAATATGGGTCTTTAAATTTATTATTGTTTTGATTAAATTGAAGTATGAGTTGTATTTAATTATTGGTTTTAAAGTGAATTAAGCCCTAATTTATTGAATTCTACTGGTTTTATGAAGGTTCAATTATGCATTTCCCTTTAAGCTTTAATCTATGCATGAGTAATGTTAATTGAGTTTTAGTTTGTTGTTTTAACCTTGAATTACATATGGATTCTTCTTATTATGAGATTAATTTATGAATTCTAATTTCCCAGGCTAATCGTTTTGTCATTCATGGTATTTGTATTCATGAACATGAATTTTATGAATCTTTTGATGTGGACTAAGTCCCAAATATGGTTATGACTATGATTTTGAACAAGTATGGGTTATGACAAGAATGTAATCACATAATGTCTATGATTTGATATTTTGAGAAAATATAGGTGTTTACACCAATATGATTGATTTGAATGGAGCTACTCCTATGCATGGAAGTATGACATGAAAACATATTTAGCTTTTTAGCCCAACCTTGTATTGCATTGATTTGAAAGTATTTATCCTTCATTTGAAAGCATGTATATGTATATGTATTCTTGTGGGATGACAACTTGGAACCAAATGGGAGTGGAGTAGTAAGTGGGCTATCCCCAAGGGTCCCACTCCTTTCTCTTGAACTATGTGCCAACACAGGTATATGTAACCCTTACCAAAATGACCGAGTCGTAAGGTACGGTTACAAAATGATATGATATGATATAATATGGAAATCCTTCTGAAATGAATGGGTTTCATGTTCATATGCATTGCATGCTCGCATACTTAGTGCATTCTATGTACTAACTCATATCTTCATCTACATGATCTAACCATGTAGGGGCCAGAGTTGATATCTATCCACCTTTGGACGGTTAGCTTGGTGATTTTAGATTGCTGCTGGTGGTGAGCCCTTTACTTCAAGGGCAAAACCTACCTCCCTCTATCTTATGTTTTTGTTATGTATTTTCTATCTTATGACTTGAGGGTGAGCCCGGGATATGTCGTGACCCCATCTTATCCTATGTAGAGGCATTGTTGGACATATCAGACTCTATTGTACACCCGTGTTTTATGCTTGATTGAGATGCTATGACTATATCATGCTTTGACTATACTATGCTTATGTTATTATGATATATTTATTGAGAATGTGATTATGTGAAAAGTCCCAAGACCCTTCTTGCCCCTATAGCTTGAGTCATACTTACTCGTCCCTTAGAACGTATTTGCTATGTGTTATGTTATTCATGTAAATCCCTTTTTCTATGACAACCCCATAGCTTGAATCCTGATAATCCCTTAGAATTATGTGCTTCTTGTTAAATTACGCACTTCAAAATCAATGGTGTGTAAGTTGATGCTAAGATGACTTGATTGAACACTCTAGGGTTCTTATTCGCCATGTCACATCTAGGCCCTACCCCCGGGTCATGACAAATCATTAATATTAAACAAACGAGCATGCAAAAAATTAGTAGAAGAAAGAATATAAACAAAAGTAGAAAGTTTATTCATTTCAACATTTATTTTAAACATCCCATCACAAGCATACTCATTTCCCACAAAAATATATTTTTTCACAATTATATATTGCTCAGATATAGTAATCTGTTTAAAGCTTGCTTTATTATGAAAAAAATTGGACATCAATTTTTTTTCTCATGGAAGGAGTATAGAGTACATATTTCAAGGTTAATAACCTTTTATAAGTAAAACACGATTCGACATCTCCCATTTCAAGCTCTTGAGTATTGTGAAAAACACCAAAAGCCTGAAGGTTTTAGGCTCCTCAAAAGAAACATATATTTTAAACCAATCTTTGTCATAACAGACATGACGATTAGCACCAGAATTAGCCCACCATCCAATAACATTCTTAATCATATTTAAGTCTATAATCATCACCATAAAATACTTTTGGTAATGTTTGTATGATGTGTAGGACTATATTTTCAAAATTTACAAATTGAACATGTAACACCCTAAAATTTATGCTGGGGTCCAAGCCATTCTTCGTGTGAGTATAGGCCCGAGCTTGATAACTTTTATTTGTACAAATATATTAGGATCAATTCATAAGTATTTAAAGTGCATTATATGTGATTTAAGGTCATAAGGGATCTTTTACATCAAGCCAAGTCAAAAGAATTTCTATTAACTAAGTTTTGACATTAGTTCATAGAAGGATCAACTTCAAAATATCATATCTCTTAGAATATAAATAGTTAGGTGTCTCAAAATCTATCACATCAAATGTATTTGAATTCTCTTTACAACGCCAATAGGATCGCCTCATTCTGAGTTTGGAGTAAAAATTTATACCCATTTTAATGAAGCCCGTTAGACAATTAGAATGTACGAAATCCTTTTACAATTTTGAATCATTCCACGACCCGTAGAGCCTCACTTGAAGATTTCCATCACCCTTTTTTCAGTAACTTTCTAGATTGGTCCTTTCCAAAATTTTTTAGTCCTATTCTAAATTATTTTTGGGTATTTAAAAGGAATATATCATTCAATTAATTAATTTTTCTCTCATTAACTCAAAACTCAAAATTTTCTTCTCTCTAAATTTTTTTTCAAAAGGGTTGGCTTCCCATCTGTAACGACCCAAAAATTTTTGAACTTTGTAGTTGTTGATTAAGGTCTGTTTTGTACTTGTTATGGGTGGTTAGTGATGGTAAGGGGTTCTGCTTGAGTGGCTACATTCCAAGGAATCGAGTTGGTTGGGTTTTGCATGAGGTCGTGTGGCAGGGCTGAGTTTGAATAGCCATATCTTTTGGTACGGGATGAACTGTGTAGGCCATGACCTATCAGATTGAGCATCTTTGAGTTATCTTTGTAACAAAATTAGTTTCATATGAACCAAAGTTTGGATATGGAAGTTATGGCTTTTGAGCTAAGACTGTTTGTGCACGAGAGCGCTCTGGAAAAGAAAAAGCAATATTGGCTATGTTAGGGACTCACAGATGAACCACGGACCGTGTGGGGGTTCACGACCTATGAGCCCATCCACGGAGTGGTCCATTGTGTGCCCTGGATGATAGACCGAGGCCCTGAACCAAGTGAGGCTCCACAAACCAGTTCATGGTCCATGTGATGCCTCACAGTTCATGAGGGCACCCGTGGAGTGGTCCAGAGACTTGCTTGGACCCTGGTCCAAGACTCCGAGTCAAGTGAGGCTCCACAGATTAGTTCATGGTCCGTGTGATGCCTCACGACTCGTGATCTAGTCCGTAGAGTGGCCTAGAAAGTTTCCCAGATTTGCAAGCCAAGGTCGTGACCAAGTGTAGTCACACGGACAAGTTCACATACCGTAGACCATTGTACGGTCCATGTAATGGTCTGTCGGTGACTGTGTCCAGTTTTTTTCCTCATTTCATTAATGGTTTAATTATAATTTTTACTAACCCTAGACCTATTTTAATAATTTTAAACCCTCCTAGAACCTCTGATTAAGCCTTATTCATTCCTATCCCATTATAATTTTTCAATCTCTTCCAAATTGCTCTCATCCTCCATTGAAGACTAGCTTGAAAATCAAAGGAGAAATTCAATTCTTCTCCAAATTCTTCTTGATCTTATTGATTAATTCAGTTATGTGGGCTTGATTCATGGTTTCTCTTTCAACCATGAAGATGTAAAAACCTTTTTCTTTAATTTGATAAATTTTGATTTCTTGAAAATGGGTCTTTAACATTATGAATTATTTACTTGAAATTGAAGTGTGGGTTGTGTTAATTGATAAATTTCAAAGTGGATTGTACCCCTAATTGATGATTTCCATTGATTTCATGATGAATCAAAATGCATGTCCCCTTGGTCCATGAATTCAAGTATGGGTATTACGATTTTTTCTTTAAATCGATGATTTCATCATGCTTTGGATATGGACTTATTGTATTGATGATTTAAAAGTTTCTATACAATACCCATGCTACTCTTGATGATCCATGCATTGCATTCATGAGCATAAACGTCTCGTTATGATGAAACTCTTGTTAAGGGCTTGGCCTTCATGTTATGATATGACTTGATTTTGATAAGGATATGGGAATTGACTAAATGTGATCACATAAAGTCTATCTTATGGCTCTTGAGAAATTATTGGTGTTTACACCATCTTGATATGATATGTTATGATAAGGCATGATATGATATGCTATGTAGATGAGCTACTCCTATTGCATTGGTTTTGGAAACTCTTGTTGGTTTTGATCCTAATTATGGAAAAATTTAAATTATGAATTGGACTTTAGCCCAATTATGCATTGTTTTGAACAAAATGTTAAATCTCTATTTTGAAGGCTTGTATATGTATATGTGTTCTCGTGGGATAAGACTTAGCACCGAGGAATTGGAGTGGGGGTGGATTATCTCTAAGCGTCCATACTCCTTTCTGTCGAACCATGTGCCACCATGGGTATTCTCCCTTTGATGGGATTGACTTGTTATGTATCCCATTTCTTAAGGGTTGACTACGGATCTACCTGGGAAGTAGTCCAATTCTAAGTAGTAGCTCACTTGGTCTCTCTTGTTTTCGATTGAGATTGCATCCTCGCTATGATATGTATATAGGTTTGCACTTCATGCATCACGATATGACATGGCACATTGTTATCATATAAATTCCTTTGGCTATGTGCACTCCTTTCCGTACCCTGTGTGCCATTGTCATCTAGCCTTGTTGTAGGATCATGCACACATGCATGACATACCCGCATACTAAGTACATTATATGTGCTAACCCATACTCTTTGTCTACATGATCTAACCATGTAGGGACCGAATATGACTTTCTTCCACCGTTGGACGTCTAGTGAAGACTTTAAAGTGTTACTTGTGGTGAGCCCTATACTCCAAGGGCAATATCTAATTTCATCGACCTTATGTTTTTATTTTATATTTTCTTTATCTTATGACTTGAGGGTGAGCTCGAAATATGTCGAGGCCCCGTCTCATCTTATGTAGAGGCATTGTTGGACACATTGAACCCTATTATACGTTATGCTATGTGTTGATTGCAATGATATGATTCTCTATGTTTGACGATGATTCTTATGTTATGCTTCTGCTTCCACTTATGTTATTATGATTGTTGTATTGTGAATGTGCTTATGTGGAAAGTCCCTAACCCTTCTTGCCCCCATAGCTTGAGTCATACTTACCCACCCCTTATAACGTAATTGCTATATGCTATGTGATTCATGCTTATCCTATTCCCAACAACATCCCCATAGCTTGAGTCCAAAGCCCCAGAATCCCCTAGACTAATGTGTTGTTTGTTAATTTTATGCACTTTCGAACTGATTATGTGTGTGATGATGCTATGATGGCTTTATCGAGGGCTCTCAGGTTTTTCTTCGCTATGTGACATCTAGTCCTTACTCTCGGGTCATGAAAAAGATAGTATTAGAGCCCTAGATTTGTAAATGATCCTCCGAGTCCAACGTTCCGCATCAATTAGAGTCTTGTTCATGGGTGTGATGCGTGTCATACCTATGAATAAGAGTCTATGGCGATCTTTTAAGAATTTTCTCACTTCATTGTCCTTTATGTCGTTATTGTGTACTGTTTATGTGATTTCCTAAATATTGGTGTTTTTTTCGCACTTTCAAAAGATGCCTCCCAGAAGAGCTTGCCTGCCCAGACAGGTTCTAGCCCATGAGGAACAAACCCTCGTGAGCCTGCGGAGGAACAAGTGACTCACGCCAAATTTCAGAATGTGGTGGCCATGTTGGCCCAAGTGGTGTCTAACCAAGCCCGGCCAACTAATCCCACGAATGGTGGCACTCCAGCTTCTAGGGTGAGGGACTTCATGCGGATGAACCCTCCTGAATTCTTTGTTTCAAAGGTTGAGGAGGATGCCCAAGAGTTTATGATGAGCTCACGAAGGTGCTAACTATTATGGGCATTAATTCTGAGGAAAAAGTTGAGTTGGCTGCGTATTAGTTGAAGAATGTAGCTCAAGTATGGTACAATCAGTGGTTGGTGGAAAGGACTGAAGATGTTAAGATTGGTTGGGAGGAGTTCAAGACGGCTTTCCTGGACCATTGTTTTCCCCTTGAACTTTGGGAAACCAAGATGATTGAATTTATCAATCCCCAATAAGGTAACATGTTTGTGAGGGATTATTCCCTCAAGTTCACCAAACTCTCAAAGCATGCTCCCACGTTAGTAGTTGATCCCCGTGCAAGGATGCACAAGTTCATCTCTGGTGTCTCTGACTTATTTGTGAAAGTGTGTCGTACTGCCATGCTTGTTCAGGACAAGGACATCTCTAGTCTTATGAATTATGCTGAACATATTGAGGGTGAAAACCTCAAGGAGAGAAGGGTGAACGACTCCACGAGAGCCCGATTGGATGGTGGGTTCTATAACTTTAAGGGTTGTGGCAGATTTGGTCGGTTCCAACAAGGTCAAGGTTCCAATATGATGTTTTCTAACCAAAGGGTGCCTCCTTCTAAGGTGCAAGTTGGTGGTGGTCCTCGAGCTCCCCATTGTGGTCCTTATGGGGGAAGTCATTTGGGTGAATGTAGGAAGGCTTCGAGTGCTTTCTTTGGGTATTAAAGCATGGAACATAAGATTTTTGATTGTCCAAAGAACACAAAGAAAGATCAAGTGGCTCTAGATGGTCAGAGACAGCCAAAAGCTCAAGTGGGTGGTGCTCCCAGTAATAATAGGTTCTATGGTCTTCATGCCCGGCAGGAGGTGGATGAGGCTCCAGACGTCGTGACTGGTATGTTAAAATTCTTTGATTTTGATGCTTATGCTTTACTTGACCCAGGTGCAAATTTATCTTTTGTGACTCCTTTGTTGGCTATTAAATTTGGTGTGAGTCCTGAAACTATGAGGGAACCTTATTTGGTGTATACCCCCATAGGTGAGTCTATCATTTCTAGGAAAGTGTATTAGGGTTGTCCTGTTTCTATTTTGCATAAAGTTTTCCCAAGGGATCTTGTAGAGCTAGAAATATATGACTTTGATGTTAATCTCGAGATGGATTGGTTGTATGCCTCCTATGCCTCAGTTGATTGTAGAACTAGGCAAGTCAAATTCCAAGTTCCTAATGAACCCGTATTGGAATGGAAGGATAGTTATTCCATGGTTATGGGTTGGTTTATTTCCTACCTTAAAGCTTGGAGAATGAAATGTAAGGGGTGCTTCTATCATATTGTAAGGGTTCGAGATGTGGAGGGTGAGTCACCTACGCTTGAATTGGTTCTGGTTGTTAATGAATTTCCTGATGTGTTTACCGAAGACCTTCTCGACATTTCTCCTGATAAAGAACTGAATTTTGGCATAGATCTCTTTTCGGATACGCAACCTATTTCCATTTCTCCTTACCGTATGGCTCCGGCCAAACCAAAGGAGTTGAAGGATCAGTTGAAGGACTTGTTGGAGAAGGGTTTTATTAGGTCAAGTATTTCACCTTGGGGTGCTCCCATATTGTTTGCGAGAAAGAAGGATGGTTCACTCCAAATGTGTATTGACTACCGACAATTGAATAAGGTGAACGTCAAGAATAAGTACCCATTGCCCAGAATTGATGACTTATTTGATAAACTCCGAGGGGCCACTCATTTCTCTAAAATAGATCTTCGTTTGGGCTACTATCAGTTGAAGGTAAGGGAGTGTGACATTCCAAATATAGTTTTTCGAACCCATTATGGGCACTTTGAATTTGTGGTAATGTCGTTTGGTTTGACCAATGCTCCGATGGTATTTATGGATCTCATGAATTGGGTATTCAAGCCATTCCTCAACAATTTTGTAATGGTATTCATTGATGACATCTTGATTTAGTGAGCGGGAGCATATGAATTATTTGAGGTTGGTGCTTCAAACCTTGAGGGAGAAACAGTTGTTCACCAAGTTTAGCAAATGTGTGTTTTGGTTGGAAGAGATTGCATTCCTTGGCCATGTGGTGTCACGTGATGGTATTAAGGTTGATCCTAAGAAGACGAAAACGATGAAGGATTGGCCTAGACCGTTGACCCCTTCGAATATTGAAAGTTTCCTTAGGTTGGACAGTTACTATCGAAGATTTTTCAAAGGGTTTTCTTCCATGGCATCCCCATTGACTAAGTTAACTCAAAAGAAGGCTAAGTTTGTGTGGTCGAGTGAGTGTGAGAAGCATTTTCAGACTTTGAAAGATTAGCTCACATCGGCTCTTGTCTTGACATTGCCCAATGGGTTAGATGGGTTTGTTGTGTATTGTGATGCTTCACGAGTTAGGTTGGGGTATGTACTTATGCAACATGGTAAAGTGATAGCTTATGCGTCTTGGCAATTAAAGGTGCGTGAGAAAAATTATCCAACCCATGATCTTGAGATGACGGCGGTGGTGTTTATACTAAAGATTTGGAGATATTACTTATATGGAGTTTATGTGGATGTGTTCACCGATCACAAGAGTTTGCAATATGTGTTCACCCTAAGGGATCTTAACTTGAGACAAAAGAGATGGTCGAAACTTCTCAAGGATTATGACATGAGCATCCTTTATCATCCCGGCAAGGCAAATGTCATGGAGGACGCCCTTAGTAGACTATCTATGCGAAGCTTTTTGCATGTGGATGAAGGGAAAAAGGAGATATTAAGGGACGTGTACCATTTGGCTAGATTGGGTGTTAGGTTGACCGACTCGGAAGATAGTGGTATTCTTGTTCAAGGTGGATTCGAGTCTTTGGTGGTGATTGATGTTAAGGCAAAACAAGATCTAGAACCTTCCTTGGTGGAGTTAAAGAAGTTAGTTACTGAAGGGAAGATTGAGGTCTTCTACCAAGGGGGAGATGAGGTGCTACGATACCGAAATTGCTTGTGTGTCCCCCATGTCGATGACCTAAAGGAGGTTATCATGAGTGAAGCTCATAATTCCCAATATTCTATTCATCCGGGATCCACTAAGATGCATCGAGATTTGAGGGAGTTATTTTGGTAGCATGGTATGAAGAGGGACATAGCCAAGTTTGTGTCGAAATCCCTACTTGGAAGTGGGAAGATGTGAACATGGACTTTGTAGTTGGGTTACCCATTACTCGTAAGTAGTTTGACTCTATTTGGGTTGTTGTAGATCGAATGACCAAGTCGGCTCACTTCTTACCGGTCAAGACTACTTATAGTGCTGAGGATTATAGAAAATTGTATAATCGTGAGTTGGTGAGATTGCATGGTGTGCCAAGGTCTATCATATCGGATCGTGGTACCCAATTCACTTCTCACTTTTGGAGATCGTTTCAAAAGGGACTTGGCACTAGAATTAAGTTGAGAACCGCATTTCATCCTCAAATCGATGGGCAAGACGAGAGGATGATTCAAACTTTGGAGGATATATTAAGGGCTTATGTGTTGGAGTTCAAAGGAAATTGGGTGATCATCTACCGCTCATTGAGTTTGCCTACAATAATAGCTTCCATGCTATCATCAGTATTGCTCCTTTCGAAGCCTTATATGGTAGGAGGTGTAGGTACCCGGTGGGGTGGTTTAAAATAGGTGAGATGGCCTTGATAGGCCCAGACTTGGTTATTGAGGCCATAGAGAAGGTGAAGTTGATTAGAGAGAGGTTGAGGAAGGCTCAAAGTCGCCAAAAGTCCTGTGGATATTAGAAAAAGAGACCTCAAATTTCATTCCTAATCATGCATGAAATTGTTCAAATTACATGATTCCAAATTGATTCCTTTGAAACTATATTTAAATTCAAACATGCATTTTTATGGATCTTCCTAATTTTTACTCAATTGCATGAATTATTGTTAAATTAATGATCATTGACCTATTTTGATATAAATTAATGATTTTTCTTATGAAATTCTCTACAAAGTTATTTATGGTTCATGATCTCATTACGAGTCTTGTTAACTTTCATTCAATTACATGCATTAAGATTTTATTGTTGTTTATTTACTCAATTAAGTATGAATTGTAATTAAATTGCATGATTTTAAGTGATCATCATATAGGCCCCTGCATTCTGTCAATTTCAAGTAATAAATTCATGAATTTCTTAATGGGTCCTCTTAGTCCTACATAGTTATGGATGATTTCAATTCAACGACATAATTTTGAGATGAGTTCATGGAGACTCAACAATAAAATTATATTTTCCAAAGAAAAGCTTTACGTTATGATCATGTGTTTACTAGGCTTTCAAGCAAATTATATAAAAAGTATGAATTGAGTTTTTACGATGAAATTCAAGCTAAGTGTTAATGATGGTGGGACTTTCTCACTTATATATGAACGTGTGATGATGAAAAGCATGTACTCACATCAATAAGTTTAAGGAGCTATTCTATGATTATATTTTATGATTGTGGATGGGTAGTAGAGATGACCCCTCTCACATGACATGATTTTATGAGTTATGACTTCTATTTTATTGAGAGTTTACATAGCATCGAGTGTACCTTGGAGTTGAGATGATTTCCCATAGTAGAGGTAAGAGGCCCGTAGTAAGATTCCATTATCCCATAACTATGTGTCACCATTGGATAAAGGGACACCCATAGTAGAGGCTTGATTTCTTAAGAAGGATCACCCACAGTAAAGGCTTGATTCCTTAAGAAGGGATGCCTGAAGTAAAGGCTTGATCCCTAATGTAACTTAGTAAATCCACATAGATATTAGGAGTTTACCTTGGTAAGTAGTCTCCCCCTTTCTCCGGTGTAGGGATAACATCGGGACCCCATGTTGTAGCTTACATGGTTTATGTTGGTTAATATCAGTTAATGGTAACTCTCACACATGTTCATGTTCTCTCAAAAGAGGTTAAAGGTTTTCCTCACAAAAGTTTATGATATATTTTCTATGACTCATTATACTTATTATTATGATTATGATTTCCATTATGACTTATGCGATTTTACAAGGCATATGATTTTTTATAATGACTCATGATCATAGTATAGTGTTCATATTCTCCCATGAATTCATTATGAATCTTAAATGCTTGACCATATTCATGATTTACTATTACACTTTAAAGATTTACCTAGCTTTTTTCCTAACTTAATCATTTGCATATTATGATATCGTGCATTGCATTGCTCACATATTTAGTACATTCTAACATACTAGCGCATATCCTGCCTACATTATTAAAAGTGTATGGTTGGATTGTTGTCACACTCCTTGTGGCTAGTTGGCTTGGTATCACATTATTTGATTGGGTAAGTCCATATGCTTCGGGGATTACCCATCAAGCCTTTGATCTCATTGATACTTGATTTACATTTGAGACATTTATTTTACTTTTATTGAGGATGAGCTAGGAACATCTCCATATCCCCCGCCTATGTCAGTATAGTAGAGGCATGTCTAGACAAAGAAAGGTGTAAGTCCATTTAATTGGTCCTAAGCTCTATCTATATCTTTCGACTTTATTTTGACACTTACTTGTCATTTTGCTTCTTATTTTTTATTTAATTACCTTATGTAACAACCTAAAAAATTTGAAAATTTTATGGATTCTTAATTCGCTAATTACAATCTTGGTTAGTGTGGTTTATGGTTGTTAAGTGTTTAATTCATCAAGCCATTGGCAAAGGAGTCTTATTAGTTAGGCTTTTCATGAGAACCGTTGGAAGGGTCAAGTTTAACTGGTTATATATTTTAGCACAAGAAATATTGAGTGGTCCATAACTTATCAAATCAAATCTCGTTGAGTTAGCTTTCTAACACACTTGGTTTCACTTGATTCGGAGTTCGGATGGAGAAGTTATGATCTTTTCATAAAGCTATCTGTGCAGGGGTTTTTCTAGAAATTTTGGCTAAGGAAATGCTCCAGGGGACCCTATACGGGTCGTGAAGCACTAAATGGTCCATGTGGAGGTCTAATTTGACCTCCCATGAATCATGGTAAAGTATTTTGTGAAGTTCTCGACCTAGGGATTTGTTCTAAGTATAAGGTTAACGTTCCAGAATTCATGTCATTGAGATGGAAGCCCTCACGGGTCGTGTGACCTTTGATGGGTCTTGTGGCTTCTCATGGTGCTAGCCCTTATCTATATTTTGGTCAAGTGAGGTATCACAAACCAGTACACGGTCGATGTGAGAGCTTACAGGCCATATGGCCTTCCATTTAGTTGATGAGAGTGAAAATTTCTAAGTATGGAATTATCGTCTCAGATCTTCATCAGTCAAAATTTTTCTAAATATGGCTTACGGATGGGTATACGGTCCGTGTGGAGGCTCAAGACCCGTGAAGCCTCCCTTGATCCCCTGAAAATCTTTTTTTTTTTCACTTGTTCATTAATGATTTATTTGTAATTTTGGTGATTTCCTAAGGATATTTTATTCTTGCTAAGTCCTCCTAAAAACCTGATTTAGCCTATACACCTTCATTCCTATTCCAAATTCATTTCAAACACTTTGAATATTCAAACTCTATCATCTAAAGCTCTCTTCCAAGTGTGGGTTAAAGGTTCAAGTTGGAATTCAAAGAATTCTTATTCTTCAATGATTTTTCTCCCTAAAGCTTCTACTTAATCAAGGTATGTGGGATTGATTCATGGTCCTCCTTCAATCATGAAGACCCCAAAATTCTTTTGCGCTTGATTTTATGAAATTTAATATTTAAGCTTACTTTGAATATGGATCTTTTAAATTAGTGAATTTAATTAAATTGAAGTATGAGCTATACTTATTTGATGATTTTAAAGTGATTTAATTTCAATTATCATGAATTGCATTGAGATTATGAAGATTCAATTATGTATGTCCCTTTAAGTCTTCACTTCAAGCATGGGTAGTATGAATAATGTTTTTAATTATGGATTTCATTATGATTTAAGAATGAATCTTTCTTATTATGTTAATTTAAATGTTAATCTCTATTTCCCATGCTATTCTATCATCATTCATTACATTTGCATTCACGAGCATGAACTTTATGAAAATTATGATGTGGGCTAAGTTCCAATGATGTCTATGACTATGTTTCCAAGTAAAGAATGAGTATGACTAGGTTGTGATCACATTATGTCTATGATATGGCTCTTTGAGCAAATGATGGGTGTTTACACCAAATGTATATATTTAAAGGGGCATAGAATTGGGAATAGAGGTAGGGTGGACTATACCCAAGGGTCCATACTCCTTTCTTATATCTATGTATAGAATGGAGCTATTCCTATGCTTGAAAGTATGTCATGAAGAATGATTTAACTTTTTAGTCACGTATGCATGAAAGTAAAGAATGTGATTTGGTCTTTAAGCCTAACTATGCATGGTTATGATTTTAAAGTACTTATCCTCTTTTCAAATGCATGTATATGTATATGTGTATGTATATGTATATGTATATGTATATGTATTCTTGTTGGATGATGGCTTAGCACCGAGGGATTGGAGGCAGGGTGGACTAGCTCCAAAGGTCCATACTCTTTTCTGTCAAACTATGTGCCAAACATAGGTTCATATTTATCCCTCTTATGAGATGATTAAGAATGGATCTACCTTTGGAAAGTAGGTCACCTTTTTATCCATTGTGGGGTAGATAACGTAGTTCCAAGTTATAACTCACTCGGTCTTATATCGGTTAAGGTCCCATCCCCATTATGTTTATATGACTAAGTATTCATGCATCATGGATTAAAGCATATTTTTATGATATCCTTTTCTTATGTACTTCGTTCTATATATGTGCCCTTGTCATCTAACATTGATTTACAAGCCATACATGTTCATATGCATTATATGTCTGCATACTTAGTACATTCAAATGTATACTCTTTTGCTTGCATGATCTAACCATGTAGGGACTGGAGACTACATCTATCCACCTCTAGCTTGGATCTTTGAGTATCATTGTGGTGAGTCCTATGTTCCAGGGAAAACATCCACCTTCTTTCTAGCTCTTATGTTATGTTGATTATATCTTTACTTTGAGGTGAGCCTAAGACATGTCTTGGCGCCCACCCTAATCTAGACTAGAGGCATTGTTGGACACCATGGAGTCTTTCGTATGGATATGTTATGTGTATACTTGAGATGCTATGATTATGTACTATGCATGGATGAGATGATTATATATATGCTATTATGATATGATTAATGGAAATGTGATTATGTGGAAAGTCCCAAGCCCCTCCTTATCCCCATAGAGTGAGTCATACTTACCCTATCCTTAGAACTTATTTGCTAATTACTAAATGGTTTATGAAAATTCCTTCCCCGACGACATTCCCATAGCTTGAGTCCAAAGTTCCGTAATCCCTTAGAATTATGTGTTTATTATTTAATTACACACAACCAATGATGTGTAAAATGAAGCTAAAAGGCTTGTTTGAGGACTCTTGGGTTCTCATTCGCCATGTCACGCCTAGGCCCTACTCCCGGGTTGTTACAAAGATGGTATTAGGGCAATAGGTTTATAAATAGTTCTTAGAGCGCAACATGTCGTGTTGAGTAGAGTCCTATTCATGGGTGTATTAAGAACCATACCTATGAGTGGGAGGCTATGGTGATGTTTTAGGAATTGTCTCACTTCATTGTCCCTTATGTCATGCTATGAACTGTTTTGTAAGATTTCTTGATTTTGATGGTATTCTTGTCACCCTTTCAGAAAATGCCTCCACGAAGAGCCCCTCTCCCTACAGAAGCCCTGATTAATGAAGAACAAGTCCCACAAGAGCCTATGGTGGAGCAAGTAACTCTTGCTGAATTCCAAAATATTGTTGCTATGTTAGCTCAAGTGGTGACCAACCAAGCCCAACTGACTAATCCCTCTCTTGGTCCCACTCCATCCTCTAGGGTGAGAGATTTTATTCGGATGAATCCTCTGGAGTTCTTTGGTTCAAAAGAACTGCCCCTCATGAATCTGATTCATCAAAGATGAGTGAGCCTCAATGGAAGCAAACACTCCACTCTGCTCTAAAATTTGTAACCTCACTAACCAATTAGCTAACCTCTGAACATCTCTATCCAATATTCGCTCCTCAACTCGCATATCTACTCAACTCCCCATACTATTACTTTCCTACTCAATGCATTGCCCACCACATTGGCATTCCCACGATGTTAGCTAATAGTCAAGTTATAATCTTTTAAAAATTCAATCCACTTTCTTTGTCTCAAATTTAGATCCCGCTAACTAAAGATATATTAAAGACTACGATAGTCAGTAAAGATCTCACAATGGACTCCATAAAGTTAATGATGCCATAACATTAACATGAACACAACCACAACTAACTCCAAATCATGGGTGGGGTAGTTCTTCTCATGGACCTTCAACTGTCTAGAAGAATAAGAAATAATCTTTCCTTTATGGATCAACACACCACTTAGCCCCACTCCTGAAGTATCACAATATTCTATGAAATCGACACCCTCCTCTGGCAATATCAGAATAGGACCTGAAGTCAACAATAACTTGAGCTTTTAGAAGTTCTCCTTATACTCATCGGACCAATGGAGCACCACATTCTTCTAAGTAAGTCTAGTTAGTGGAGTTGCAATAGTGGAGAAAACCTGAACAAAACGACAATAATAACTAGCTAAGCCAATAAAATTGTGAATCTCTATAGCTGAGGTAGGCCTAGTCTAACCCCAAACGACCTCAATCTTTGCTGGATCAACTTGATACCCTCCTTGGACACCATGTGTCTCAAAGATGCTAACAAACTCAATCAGAACTCGCACCTAGAGAATTTTACATACAACTTCTCCTCTCTAAGCCTCTGGAGCATGATCCTCAAATGTCTCACATAGTCCTCCTCGATCTTGGAATAGACCAAAATATCATGGATGAACATAATTATGAAAGAATACAGATACAACCATAACACCCCATTCATTAACTCTATAGGTGTTGTAGAGGCATTAGTCAAACCTAAGGACATAACAAGAAACTCAAAATGGTCATACCTGGTCTGAAAAGCTATCTTTGGAATTTTTAATGGCTTAATACAGAGCTGATGATACCCAGACCTCAAGATAATCTTAGAAAACAATGCATCTCCCAGAAGCTAGTCTAATAGATCATCAATCCGAGTATGTAGGTACTTGTTCTTGACAATCATTTTGTTCAACTATTTAAAATCAATACACATCCTCATAGACCCATCTTTTACTTAACAAACATAACTGGGGCACCCCAAGGTGAAATACTGTGGTGAATAAAGTCCTTAATCAATAGATCTTGAAGCTGCTCCTTTAGCTCTTTCAACTTAGCTGGAGCTATCCGATAGGGAGTGATAGAAATGGGCTTGGTGCCCAGCTCAAGGTCAATAGCAAAATCAATGTCCTAATTAGGAGGGACTCCTAGAAAATTAGTAGGAAACACATCCGAGAATGCACAAACCACCGAAATAGACTTCATAATAGGTGACTCACTAATAGTATCACGAATAAAAGCTGAGTAAACCAAACACCTATGATCAATCAGCTTTTGGGCCCTTATATAAGATATCACTTTACTAGGATAAGAACCCTTCAAACCAGTCCACTCAATCCTCGATCTACCTGGCATGGCTAAGGTAACGGACTTGACATAACAATGAAGAATAACATGATAAGGAGATAGCCAATCCATACCTAGAATAACATTGAAATCTACCATATCCAATATAATCATATCTACCTAAGTCTTATACCTCGCCAAAGTAACAATACATGATCGGTACACCCAATCTACTACTAATGGCTCTCCTACTAGGGTCAAAACATGAACAAGCACAAATATGGAATCACAAGGCAACTTAAACCCCAAGGAGAAATAAGCACATACATATGAATAAGTAGAGCCAGGATCAAATAACATAGATGCAGGGTGATAGCAAATTGGAACAGTACTTCTAATCAACGTATCAAAGGACTCAACCTCGAGCTTGCCTGGGAAAGCACAGTAATGAGCACTTCGACCCTCACTCATAGAAGTTGATCCCCTACCACCTAACTGAGTGGAAATATCACTTTCTCCCCTACTACTAGTAAGTCCACCTCTATTAGTCTGACCTCTACCCTGACCCCTGGTCTGTGGGGCTGAATCTCTATATGGTAGTGCCAGACTCTAATCAGTGTTGCAGAATATGATTTGTGAGGCCCAGAATAAGGTTTCTTGGGGCACTATCAAATCAAATAATTTGGAGATCCACACCTATAGAAAGATCATGGGGTGGAAAAATATTATGAAGGAGCAGGGGGAACGTTGTAACCTCCTCGGCCCATAGGCCACTTCTGAGAACCAGATGAAATCTATACTAAACTATAGGACTCATGGGGCCCTCATCCCCAATTTGAAGCTGGCAAGGCTACATGAACCCCACGATGCTAAAATAAACTACCTCCTTTAACCATACCTTTGCCATCTGATGAGGTACCTAAGTATTGTCCTGAAGTACGGACCCTTTTAGGGTCCCCAAACTCCTCTCGCTATAGCAACTCTACCTCCTTAGTAGCACTAACCACCAACTGAAAGGAGGCCCTATCTCTAGCTACCCAAAATATCGATTACCTTATAGAATAAACTAACCTCTCAAAGACTAATAAACTTTTCTCCCTCAGTATGAAGTATAGTTGTAACATGATGAGACAACTGGAAAAAGTGAACCTCATACTCTGAAACTGTTATGGTGCCCTGCCTTAAACTCTCAAATCCCAATCAGCTCTCTTCCTGAAATATCCAAGGGACAAACTGATCATAAAAAGCATTAGAGAATGTCTCCCAAGTTATCTGAGGAGACCCAGCTTGAAAGGATCCTGTATAAGTCTTCCACCACTCCCTAGCTGGCCCATAGAGCTGGAGGGTAACATATCTCACACCATGTGTTTCTGCTAGTCCCATGGTCTCTAGTATCTCTCTACAAGTGGTCAAAAACGCATGTGCATCCTCTGTCTTCCCACCCTGAAACTGAGGTGGCGCTATCTTTTGGAATCTCGAATACCTCCGTTGCTCATCATCAATCGAGGCAAATACTGGTGGAATCTTAATAATTGAAGCTAATAGTAGTTGCTCCACCAGAACCTAGGCCTCAGGGGCTTCCTGTTGATCCTGAGGCCAAACACCAACTCGAGTCTATAAAGTACCAGGAGTATTGGCTAGACTACCAGTCTGCGCCAAAGTCTCTAACACACCTAAACTCATAATAGTTTATGCTGAAATAGTGGTGATACAGGTAACTCATGTGGAACCTGCTCCTCTCTAGGCTCCAAAGCTGGCTCAGGGGAGATACCCCAATCATAATCTCTTGCTCGTGTAGCTTCTTGGCCTCGACCTCTAGCTCATCCACTGGCACAACTCCTACCCCTAGCTGTGGTCTCAATAGCAAGATTACGGGCAACCTCTTCTCGTCCTAAAGTAGTGGTAGCTCTAGTCCTCACTATTTGTCAAAGGACACATCAACAGTCAGCACTTAAACAAAACTACACATGAATGAACCAGAGTGAAAAAAAGAGAATTTCCTAACAATCCTCGTAGCCTCTTAAAGATAGGCAATAGACATCTCCATACTGATCTTCAAGACTCTACTAGACTGGGCAATTACACATGTGAGTCATATAAACCTAGGGATCTGATACCAAATTGCCACAACCTGAAAATTGGGTATGATGACACTCACCTATCCCACCAAGGTGAGTCAGTCCAAATCCCAAACAACTTAACTGAACAACAAAACATAAGCTTATGTAGAAGAAAACTAAATACAACCATCCCAAGAACTAGAGTCACATCCACGAGCCTTTAAATATAGAATACTAAAAAGAAATTCAAGTCTCAAATGTCTAGTTCTCAAATAGAGCATAACGTAATAAGGACTCCTTGGAGGTCTACTGTGGACATAAGCAACTACCTCAAGAAATATCTAGAAGGTCGATCCCAAAATAAGAGAAACCTAAAAGGATAGACTAGACTCACAACCTATAAAATGTAGCAAGTGCTGAGCACTAAACAACAATGTACTCAGCAAAATGGAACTAACCTAAAGTTAAGCAATGAAGAACATAAGTAACTCCTTATATTATAATCACAACTTGCCGTACTACAACCCTACACTTACACAATTCCCACCATAGTATAATATAAAGATCATAGTAATATAAGTATACTCATTATCTACCATATAAGCTCAATACTCAAGTATTTGAGTAGATCCAACATTTTCATAAAGAGAAAGGATATGCTAAGTACACAATCTTATACACATTATACAACTATAACAACCAGGTATGATATGAAATGGGTCAGATGCCATGAGATGTACACAATGCAATGCAATGTCAAATAATCATGATATATGTCTATATCTGTTGGTCAAATATATGTGACTCAGTCGGAACCCACTAGCGCTACACATGGACCATGTATTCGCCAAAACTATTTTCCTTTGACAATAACTTTCATATTTAGCCGGAACTGTTTCCCTTTGAATTTTCATTTCCTTTTTTTCTTTTTCTAGCTGAAACCATTTCCCTTTGGCTTTTCATTTATTTTCTTTTCTCTAGCCAAAACCATTTTCCTTTGGCTTATCATCAACAATGGATAACCTAGAAAACACATAATAATAACAATTAATCATTCTCATGGAGATGAAATATGCAAGATATCCATTTGAAACATGTATCTCAATAATAGACCCCGATTAATGCTTAAGTGTCTTAATATTACCACAATCTCTCTCTCTCTCTCTCTCTCTCTATATATATATATATATATATATATTTATATATATTTCCATCATATCACAATATAAGCACCATCTCTCTCTCTCAATATCGAATGATTCACAAGATTACATAGGTCACAAATACAAAATTAATTGATAAGTCAATATACCACCATATGAACAATTCTTCTATTACATTTATCATGATAAAGCCTATGATGATACAATTCTATCCCCAAAGTACTCAATTCCATACACATAGGAGCATACAAGTTCATTCATACTTAACAAAAGGTTAGAAGTTCACTTCCAGTTAAAGTCTCAAATTTAGATAAATGCATTGCTTTCCCTCTTCTTCGGTACTCCAACTCATAAACATCTATTAAAATATGGTGTCCTAATCACATAACGAGTCTAATGACACTAAAATCATTCAATTTGGAGAGAAAAGGAAAAAGGTCAAAAATCCCATGCCGAAAAATCTAACCAGAATCTGATAATTAATATGTGAAAGTTTTCTCCTCGCAATAAGGAACTCAACGGTGCAAGCAGTTTCAAAAATAGAGTTAAGATGAGGGAGAAATCAATGATTTAAGTTTAGGAAACTCAATTGCAAATATCCTCAAATTCCACCATAAAATCCAAAAATTAGAATTTAAAATAAAAAAAATTAATCAATGTAAATAAATAAAATAGGTGAGAAAATAGTTACCCAATCAATTTGTCTTCAAAACTTTTAGAATGAAGCTTGAAATATTAAAAATGATAAAAATGGTTTAAATCCCATATTTTAAAAGATAACACTGTTTCAGACATCGGTGTCTCATTGAATGCGGAGAAGAATCCGTGAAAACGGAGCCTTAAACTCCCCAACCCTTCGCGAACGCGGAGAAGGGTTCTGTAAATTCAAAGGTCAACCAAGATAGACCTCCACAAACACGAACCCACTCCCATGAATGCGAAGCACAAATAGGAGGCACCAGATATCAGTTGCACCAACAATACTCAACTCAACCAAAAGCAGGGACTGGACCGTCGAGAATTCATTTGGAATCTCATAGACACAAACCAACCATGGAATTCTACCAAAAATGATGATCCAGACTTAATGGATTTGTCAAAATTTGAATCTGGAATCTCCGTGGTTTTGAACCCAAGAAAGATCATTTAAACTAGTTTTAGACTCAAAACTCAAAATATTCACAAAAGCTCTAAAAATGCAATGAAGCCATTTCTAGTGTTAGTTTTATCACCCGGAACAATTGGAATTGACAAAAATTTGACACGAGATCCCAAACTACGAATGTTGACCAAAGTCAAACCTATGATCCAAGATAAACTAGAAATGCAACTTTGGGCCTCAAATCTCTGATTTTAACTCTGAATTTAGTTTTGCAAGTTCTGTTAGACCAGATTCTTTATTTCAAAATTAATGGAATTGATAGAATTAGATTTTGACACTCGAAACCCAAAATATCCAACGTTAAGCCTTTATAAAACTCTTTCTTTGGGAAAACTCCAATGTTTTAAAAGATTTTCAAAATCCAACTTTTAGACTTGACCAAATATGTCCCAAGGAAACTTTCGGTAAGGGAAATATGGTAGTTAAGTCAAAAATATCAAAAATGACATTCGAGGTCATTACATAACTGTAAAAGTGTATCTTGATCCATTGCCTCCTCTTCCATACAAATATTTACAATCAACGCAGGTGTGAAGCTACCTTTTTGTCAGAGGATTCGTCCAAACCCTCTTTGATGAAACATTATACTATTTATACATAGTTAAAGTAAATTTTAATATTCAAACTTTGAACCCGCTTAGTAACAATTCTGTCTTTGCCACTGTTTCAACGTCTCAAGAGAGATTTTCTTTTGTTTGTTCCATATAAGCTTTTGAAATTTCTTCGAAGAAGGTGGAAGTTTATCTATTATTCAAAAAACTTAAGGTTATTTTAAATTTTGATCTCTTCTGATCTAAGCTCTACAACAATCATGATAAAGTCTTGAGCTTGGTCTACCACTGATGTGCTGTCCATTATTTAAAAATGAAAAAAATCTACTGCTGCTTATTTTTTTGGTCTAGCATCTTTGGTATCATACTTACTCTGCCATGGTTTTCAAATTTTCTTTGCCCTAGAGTAAGTTCTATCATAATAATCATAAAAATTATTAGATAAACTATTCAAAATATAATACCACTACTTTTAAGAACCAACACTGTATTTTTTCACTTTCTCTTGATGAGAAATAAGTTCATCATTATCCATGGAGAGGATGTCAACTTTATTAGAATTCTTCTTAGTTAACACATATGAAACATTGAGAAAACTTAAATAGAAAAGTACTTTACCATTTTATCTCTTACAATGGTTACTATTGAATTGAAATGGCTTATTAAGATCTCTCATCTTGGCATTCATAAATGTTTCAATTTTTTCATTTTTGAATCTCCTCAAACTTGTTGGTGAAAATTACAAAATAAAAAATAAAACCTAAAAAAGTAAAATGAAGAAAACAAAGTCTTTTCAGGCTAGGGTACGAATATCTCACCCTTTTAAAGGATATTCAAGTCTACTGCAGCAAATATTTTCATCAATCCAACAATAATTTTCTTGACTTGTACCCTTGATGTGAAATCAAAATACAACACTTTTGATGCTTAAAACTTAGGATTTTTTGTGTTCTCAAATCAATATTTGTGGGTTTGATGTGTTTTTATGTTTATTTTGCAGGATTATAAAGTTTGATAGGTTTTGGGATGAAGTCTACAAATTTTTAGCATTTTGGAAGAGTACGAGGCACTCTACCGACCATGGAGACGTCCATGAGCCGTAGGGTGGTTCCGTGGCCAAGATCTAGTGAAGGGCCTATTTTTAAAATGTTTAGTCCATGACGGAATAGACGAGCCTTAGAAGTTGATACTGGTCATGGATTGGTTTCGTGCCTTGAGGATCATAGATGAATAGTTTCAGACAATAGGCTTAGATGAATCCCTATATGGGTCGTAAGTCTGAATATGACCTGCAGAAAGGTCTCGTGGAATCGATGGTCAATTTTTGAAGATGAAGTCTACAAAGACCCAACATGAACATGGAATCCTATACCCTTCTAAACTCTTTTGTGAAGCCTGCCGACTAAGTTTCCTCAGTTCAATTTGGATTTGGTTTTTAAGTAGTGTAAATTGGTTTTTAGGTTTCTTTTATGAAGAGGAAGAGGCGGAACGATAGGAAAACACTTAGGAAACTTTCTTTGAGTGATTTTTACATTAATCACTAGTTGGGTTATCCGAGCTCCCATAGAGTTCAATCACCAGTTAGGTAGAGTTGTAGAGGGACTTTTTGGAGAGGTTCTTCCCGATATCAAAGAAGCTGAAGTTGAAGGACTAGATCAACAACCTCAAGAAATTGTCTGATGATTAACTCAGTACCACATGCAAGAGATTCACTAAGTGCTTGAGAAGTGTCCCTGACCACAAGATTATTGATGAATCCCTAGTGGAGATCTTTTATAGAGCACTAGATGAAAAAAACTAAGTTGTTGCAGACACTATTATAGGAGGATAGTTTATAGATCGACCATTTTAGGAGGTTGTAGAGAGGATGGAAAGAGTGGTTAAGACAAATCATGCATGGGGGACAAGAGATAAGGCAACTACAAAAATCTCATTCTCATTCAGTACTAGTTTAGCGTAAGCAAAGACAAATGAGGATGTGATGCAAGAGCTTGCTCAAATTAATACTAATGTAGAGTTGTTGAAAAATAAGAACTAGGAATGTGTGAATACAGTATCTCATCTTCCTCCACGAGCACCCATGTATGATGAGCCTTACTATGAGGAGGACACTTGCTTCATAGAAAATCAGATAGTGGGTTTCTGTACCAAAGCCCAAGGGTCCAATCAGGACTATTGATGCCAAGGTCAAGGAAACCAAGGTTGAAACTATAATAGAGATGGTAACTTTAAAGATAACAATCGTGGAGGCTATAATGATAGGAACAGGGGCCATGGTAAAGATGCTTATTGGGGACATAGAGACGGGTACAAAAATAGTTCATATATTCCAACACATAATTGAGATTCTGGTATGGTTAGCTCTAGAGTTGAAGAGATATTTGATCGCCTATTGAAGAAGGCTAATGCTCAAGATGATACATTGAAGGGGATGAAGTCTGACATCTCATGCTCTAATTAGAAAATAAAGTCTCATTCTATTTTTATCAAATAGCTTGAGCAATAGTTTGCCCAGATGTCGACTCAACTAAAACAACAATAGAAGGATACATTACCCAACAACACAATTCAAAATCCTAAGAATGAAAGACAGTGTATGGTCATGACTACTCATGATGGAAAATAGACCATTGACCCTCCGATGCCAAATGATGATGAAATGTTCGTGAGAAGACAGTGTAGACCAGAGATGTAGAGACCAGAGATGTTAGTGCCAAGGATGGAGAAAGTGATGCAACACCAACACCACTGAAGTTGAAACTCATGCCTCGACCTCCTCCTCTATTCCCCCAGAGACTCAAAAAGAAGGAGAAGGAAGGTAAATTCTAACATTTCATCTCCATGTTGAAGCAACTCTCCATCAACATTCCTCTCATTAAAGCATTAAAGAAGATGCCCGAGTACGTGAAGTTCATGAAGGACTTGGTTACAAAAAAATAAACTATGAGTTAGGATTTCTCTCAAGAGCTTTAATATTGCAATGCGATTGTTGTATGGTCTTTAGTGCAACAAGGAGAAGCTCCTAGGGCATTCACCATCCCATGAACCATTGGAGCCATCAAATTCTCAAGGGAATTTTGTTATCTAGGCACTAATATAAATTTAATACCTCTTGGAGTATTCAGGAAGCTAGGCTTGGGAGCCCTTACTCATATGAGCATGCAATTGTTAATGGCTAACCAAACTATGAAGAAGCCTATGGGGACACACTATGATTTCCTTGTCAAAGTGGATAAAATTATATTCCCTATAGGCTTTGTGGTCCTTGATTATGAGGTTGACTTTGAAGTCCCAATCATATTGGGAAGGTCTTTCCTTGCCACTAGGCGAGCGCTAGTAATCATGGAATCAGGCCAACTCAAGTTTCAATTGAATAATGAAAAAGTCATCTTCAACATTTTCTAGTCAATGAAGAGGCCAGATAAATTAAAGATCAAAGTTTGGGCCATTAATGAAGTCTGAGTAATCAAGTAGTCCAAGTCGTGCCACGAAAATACATCAGACACTACTTAGGAGGCAACCCAAGATATTTGATGTAATTAAGTACAAATCTCTCTCTCTAAATATTTCTCAGAAGTTTGCTTGGATTGTTGGAATGGATGAAATGCAATCGAAAGATCTTCTCTGGCCACTGGATGAACATTATACTGTACCTGAAGGAGGAAATAGGCAGTGGATACAACCAATTACTCCTACTTCTTTAAAAGAAGAACTAGGCAGTGGATACAAAATTAATTCTCATACTACTGTGTGGAGTGGAAAATTTCTAGGCAAATTTTACTCTCAATCTAATCCTCTAGAGACAACAAATGGAGGTGTGCAATTGGAATCGATCAATAGAACAAAGGTTTTGATGAATACGGGAGAAGATTGGGGCAAAATCGATCAGGAGGCTACTACGATGAATGTTGCAACTGAGACTCAAGGATTGACTGCTAAGGCAATGTAACGACCCAAAACAATGTCAAAACATCCTTATGGTTGGTCTTGTATGACTTTATACTTTTCATGGTTGAGTTTTGGTAGCCAAGGGTTGAGTTTAAGTGGCCGAACACAAAATGGATCATTTGGTGACCTAGAGAGGTCGTTTGGATAGTAGACTTTGAACTAGAATAACCTTTGATGCGAGTTGAAGCGTGTGGTCTGCTACATATTAACATTAACCTCTTTGAGTTAGCTTCGCAACACAACTGGTTTTACTCGATTCGGAGCTCGAATGAGAAAGTTATGGCCAAACCAGTGGGACTGCCAGAAATTCGGAAGGCATCAGAGATAGGCCCTAAAAATGGCCCAAGGAAAGGAAAATGGACCGTGAGCCTTGGTATGGTCCGTGTGGGGGTCCTTTCCATGGTCCAGTGAGTTGGGGGTGGCCAGAAACCACCCTAAAACACAAGTCATGTCCCATGGCCCACCCCACGGTCCGTGAGCCTTAAAACGGTTCGTCAAGTGGTCCGTTAAGTGGGGAAGAACCTTGGCCTGAGCTGGGGGTTGATTCTTGGGCCAAGTGTGGCTCCACAGACAAGTACACGGTCTGTGAATCCTCCCATCAAATGGTCCAGAAAGTCCTCCGAGAGCTCGCGTTGAAAAATTGGCTAAGTGTCGTTTGATGGTGCAGTTGACGGTCCGTGAGTCACCTTCACGGGCACTGTAGCTCCACCGTTTGACTCTGCTTGGAAATTAAAAGTCTGTTTCATTAATGGTAATTTCGTGATTTAATAAATCTTCAAGCCCTTTTTAGGTATCCTAAGGTCTCCTAAGCCCCTAAATCAAGACCCAAACCCTTAGTCATCTATTCTAAGCCTCCTCCAAACACTTTGAGAATTCTAAAATACTCTTGACCTCCATTGAAGAAACCTTGAAGAAATTGGGGAAGCTGGCCTTGACTAAGTTTGACTTTGCAATTCCTTTGGTGAAATTAAGGTATGTGAGATTTGATTCAATGATCTTCTTTCATCCTTGAAGATCCAAGAACCCTAACCCTTTAAATTTTGAATTTAAGTTTTCAATTAAGTTATGGTTTCTTCCATTATTGATGTAGTTTAGTGTTGGGAATTGTGTGTTGTAGTTTTTAGGTGATTTGAACTTGATTCTAAGCTTGGATTTATGAATATTCATGGAAACCCTTAATGATCAACTTGCATTTTCCTTTCATGATTTAATTAAGAATGGGTAACTTGCATTATGACTTATTTATGGATTTCTACATGATTTACGATGAATTATCTTTCAAATTGAGAAATTATGTTTGAATTCCATTATCCATGTTATTGATCATCATTCATGGCATATGCATGGTTATTGTTATGATTGAAACTCTTGATAAACTCATGTTTTGAATGTTATGCTAAGACGAGTGATCACATAGTCTCCTTGCCATGACTCTTTGAGCATACTGGGTGCTTGCACCATATTGACATGTTTTGAATGCTTGATATGATAAGCTATGTAGATGAGCTACTCTTATTGCATTGACGTAGATTGATTATGAAACATTTTGTAAACTTTTGATAGCCTTTGGCCTAAGCATGAACATGATTTGAACTATGGTTTTTTTGACTAATGATGCATGTTTTGCAAACGAATGTAAGTCTGTCTATTTTGAAGTTGCATGTACCTATACGTATTTTCGTAGGATGAGACTTAGTACCGAGGGACTGGAGGTGGGTGGTCTATCTCTATAGGGTCCATACTCTTTCTCGTCAAACCATGTGCCACCATGGGTTAATTCCCTAGATAGGGAACTCCGTTATGTTTCCCCTTGTTTCTAGGGTGATTAGGGTACTACTTGGCAAGTAGTCCGAATCCGGGTAGTGGCTCGCTCGGGTCTTTTCAAGTTATCAGTTGAGGTCACATCCCTGATTTATATATTAATCATAGGATTGCATCTCATGCTTCATGGCATAGCATCTTGGTATATTACTCTTTGACTACGTGCATTCCTTTCGTATCACTTATCCCCTTGTCATGTTGCTTGGTCATGCTATATTGTCATGTACATTGTATGCCCGCATACTTAGTGCTTAATTGTGCTAACTCATATTCTTGTTCTACATGTTCTAACTATGTAGGGACTGGAGATGATATCTACATTCTACCAGACGATGTTTGATCACTTGTTGAAGACTTGCTCATGGTGAACCCTTTTGTTCAAGGGCAATAGCCACCATCTATTCTAGCTTTTATGTTATTTTATTTACTTTCTTATGTCTTGAGGGTGAGCCTCAAACTTGTCTAGGCCCCGCTCATTTACGTAAAGGCTTGTTGGACTATGTTAGACTCTTGCACGATTGACTTATATGTTGAACGTTTGGTTATGCAAAACTATGCTTATTTAACTTTGATTATGATAATGCTCTCTTATTATGCTCGTGATATAGATGTTAAGATTCTTGATTGACTATGTGCTTATGTGGAACGTCCCATAATCCCGGAGTGCCCCATAGTGGAATCATATTTCCCTTTACCCTTAGAGATTATTATTATGCGCTATGTGTATGCATGCTTGTTTGATTCCCGATATTGTCCCCATAGCTTGAGTCCCAAGTCCCAAATCCCTTAGAGCTTATGTGGTATGTGTTTAGCTTCCGCGTTTCTGAACCGATGATGTATGTAATGATGCTATGATGGCTTGATCGAGGGCCTTCGGGTTTTCCTTTGCCATGTCACATCTAGGCCCCCTATTCGGGTCTTGACAAAATAGTATTAGAGCCCTAGGTTTGTAACGATCCTTGGAGTCCAAAATGTCGCGTCGATTAGAGTCTTGTTCATGTGTGTGATGCACGCCATGTCTATGAACAAGAGGCTATGATGACGTTTTTAGGAAATGTCTCATTTCGTTCTTCCTTATGTCGTGCCATGAGATCTTATGATGAGCCTCTAAATTTTGGTATTATCGTTCTTTCAGAAAATACCTCCAAGAAGATCTCCCCTTCCCCGTCCGGCTCTAGAAGTTGAGAAAATGGATCCTCGGGCACCGATTAAGGAACAGGTGTTCCATGCCGAGTTTCACAATGTTGTCACCATGTTGGCCCAAGCTGTGTCCAACCAAGCTCGCCCCGTCAACCCGACCAATGTCATCACTCCGGCTTCAAGGGTGAGAGACTTCACTCGTATGAATCCTCCGGAGTTTTACGGTTCTAAGGCCGCTGAGGATGCCCAAGAGTTCGTGGATGAGCTTACTAAGGTGTTGTCAATAATGAGGGGTTAGTTTGGAGGAAAAGGCAGAGTTGGTGGCTTACCAACTCAAGGATGTTGCACAAGTATGGTATGGTCAATGGCTTATGAAGAGGGTATTGGATGTGAAGGTAGGATGGGAAGAATTCAAAGCGGCTTTTCTTGATCGGTTCTTCCCACTTGAGCTTAGGGAAGCAAAAATGACCGAATTTATCAACTTTCGTCAAGGCACCATGACCGTGAGGGACTATGCCCTCAAGTTCACCAAACTCTCTAAGTATGCTCCTATACTTGTTTCGGATCCTCATGCAAGGATGCACAAGTTCATATTGGGGATATCGAATTTGGTTATGAAAGAGTATCGGACGACAATGCTTATTAAGGAAATGAACATTTCGAGGCTCATGACCTATGCCAAACAAAGAGAAGGGGAAAAGTTGAAAGAGAGAAGGGTGCATGAGGCGAAGAGGGCCCGACTTGATGGTGGGTTCCCAAATGTCAAGGGTGGTGGATTTGGCCGTTTCCAACAAGGCCAAGGTTAAAATGTGAAGGTTGCTACTAAAGTGCCTCCTCCTAAGGTACCGGTTGGGGTTGCTCCCCGGTTTTCTCCTTGTGGTCATTGTGGAAAATACCATGTGGGTGATTGTAGGAAGCTCTGGTGCATGTTATGGGTGTGGTAGCTTGGACCACAAAGTCTCAAATTGTCCAAAGAATGTGAAAAAGGACCAAGTTGCTCCCGATAGTCAAGGGACACCAAATGAACAACTGATTTTATGCTCTCCATGCACGCCAAGAAGTGGAGGATGCTCCGGATGACGTCACGGGTATGTTAAAAATCTTTAACTTTGATGCATATGCTTTACTTGATCCGGGTGCCAATTTGTATTTTGTGAATCCTTTGTTGGCTAATAAGCTTTGTATGAGTTTCGAAACTTTGAGGGAGCCTTATTCTGTGTATACTCCCGTGGGTGACTCTATTGTGGCCCGAAAGGTGTATAGGGGTTGTCCCATGTCAGTGTTGCATAAGGTGTTTCTTGGTGATCTTTTTGAACTTGAAATGTATGATTTTGATGTCATTCTTAGGATGGATTGGTTGTATGCATCAAATGCCTCTATTGATTGTAGAACTAGGCGAGTTAAGATTCAAGTCCGTAATGAGCTAGTATTAGAATGGAATGGTGGAAATTTTGTAGTTAAGGGTAGGTTTATTTCGTATCTTAAGGCTCAGAGAATGATTGGGAAAGGGTATATCTATCACACTGTTCGGGTTAGAGATGTAGAAGGTGAACCCCCTAGGCTTGAATCGGTTCCGGTAGTGAAAGAGTTCCCCGATGTATTTCTGGAAGATTTGCCCGGCATCCCTCCCGATAGAGAGGTGGATTTTGGTATAGACCTTCTCCCGGATACTCAAACCATTTCCATTCCCCAGTACCGTATGGCTCCAACGGAGTTAAAGGAGTTGAAAGACCAATTAATGGATTTGTTGGAAAAGGGGTATATTAGGCCTAGCATTTCACCTTGGGGTGCTCCGGTGTTGATTGTGAGGAAAAAGGATGGGTCTCTTTGGATGTGTATTGATTATAGGCAATTGAACAAGGTGACTATTAAGAATAGGTACCCGTTGCCTAGGATTGA
>JBCEWC010003168.1:0-31292 GCA_038996855.1 Solanum aculeatissimum
AAATGCCCACCTACTCCTATTCATCTTTTACTATATATAGAGGAGCAATTTTGCTCCTAGAATGCAGAGAAAGACACGCTAAAAAAGAGAAGAAAAAGAAAGAGAGTCATAGAGAGAAAAAAATACGTTGAGTATTTTCTTCTGTGAGATATACCATAGACTATAAAATAAAATAGTCTGTGAAGAAAAATAGAATGTGTGTGTTTAGGAAATATTTTCCTAAAAGAAATAGTGAGTGATAAAAATAGTGAGACTATTTTTTATTTTATCTCTGAGAGTCTACTATTTGTAATAGTAGAAGTAGTTGTACACTTGTGCCTACTATTTGTAATAGCAGAAGAAATAAATAACAGAAGTGCTGATTTGTGGACGTAGCCCAAAAGTTTTGGGTAAACCACGTTAAATTTTCTAGTATCTACTTTGCTCTATTTATTTCTCCTAAAATTTTATTGCTCACTCCGCTGCGTGGGTTCCAACAAATAGGAGAAGAAAAAGTAACATTAATTGACTAACGTGGCTAATTTGTCAAGTAGCCATTTTTAATTAACGCTACCTAATTCGTTTATCTTATGTCATTAAGACATGAATTAGTAGATGTTTAATATGTATAATTCAATTTCATTCTTTGAGTTAACGTGAAATTTGTACTATATTTTGTACATACGGACTCAATTAGTAATCCTTTTAAAGCTAATATCACCAGATACTTACCTTGAGTAACCCTGTATTCATAAAAATTCTCAAATGGCAAAAATACAAATAAGGAGGGTGAAGACTTACACATGATTATTTTTTATTTAAAAGATGACAATTATTGGCATTGTTTTAATTACAATTTCATTCTATCATAACACATGAAGTTTTTTTCAACTTCTAAACCTTCTCAAAATGTTTATTTTTGGAAACAGAATTATAGAATTAATTTCACAAAGCCTTTCCTTTTAAGCAATGTATTTTTTAAGAAGACCTAGCTCTTCAAGTGCAATAATGAATATATAGCTTGGGAGTCATTGCCAGAAACTTTTGAACCCAAAAGGCTTGTTCATCTTGATCTTATGTCGAGTTTGTTGCACCATTTATGGAACGGAACAAAGGTACAATTGCTGAATTCAATTTTATTTTTTTGTTGGCCAAATACATAGATAGAAACTTTAAGTTGACATTAACTGCTGGATAGACATTTAACTATTCTAGTGGCTATGGATACACCTTATTTACATACAATTGCTTCCGGTGGGAGAGTTCATTTAAAAAGAGGCCTACCATTGTGCTAGACTTTTTGCTTATTGTTTAAAAGGTTCAAGCTTAATATATATACGAAAATATAGAAAATTTACCTCTAATTTTTCACCAAAGGAGTTCGCATGAACCCCTCCCCCTCCGTAGGTCCGCCCCTGATTGTTTCATGTTGGGTGATGTATTAACCAGTGTCAATTCTTAAAAACATAAGAAGGTGATTTTTTTTTCTCGTGTGATTTGTGCGAGATGTAGTATGATAGAACACAAAATGCACAAATTCAGATAGCATTGTAGAGAGAGATTGATACACATGCTTCACAACTGACATTGGAATGGAGCAACCTGCTTTTGCTAAAAAGAAGAGACACACCTTCACAATCACTTTGATTTTGTTCTTGCTCGTCTCTTCTTTCTTTTCATTTTCTTACTTCCTGGGGAGATATCGGTGAGAGGAGGGTTGCCTCTGATTTGGAAGAAGAAGAAATAAGAGCAGTAGGGGTGATCTTCCCTAAGGAAAGATTATTGCAATTCTTTCCTTCAATAACGAGTAGCATTTTTAAAAAAAAAATTACATGTATCATTACTTCATTTAACATGTCATAACAATTGAGATTCACGCATGAAGATTGCCAGCACGGGTGTGCACAATTCACACTTGTGACAGTGAGGGGTGTCTATATAATCAGGTGTGAGCTTGGAAATAAATGTCTGTTTGTGCTCTTGCATTGGAAATAAATGTGAGCTTTTTGAATTCCATGCTATGCTCAAAAAAATTCTTTAACTTGTTCGTGCTATCTTACATGAAATAAGCTATACCAACTTGATTGATGTTAAAAGAAAGAACTTGATGTTTTACCATTTCGAAAATGCTTAATTTATTGTTCAAGAATCAATCGGTTTCATACAAATTTTAAATTCACTATTCATTATATTATATTATTATTGTAATTATATTGATCAATCTTTATATTTTATAATTGTTAGAATTAGTTTTTCCTATATATTAACAAGTCTTTACATTCACTTGAAATATATTTTTTATCAGTGTTTTCTATTAAGTATTTCAAAAGATTATAACTAAAAAAAAAAGTAAAACAATTGATAATCTCTGTTAAGAAAATGAGTGAAAATATGATCTAAAACAGAATAAAAAGAAGTAATGAAATACTAAACTTAATATTTTTTAATTTTTTTTTAAATGTTAGTAATTGAGAGACATTAATTTTTTTAGTTAATTTGATATTATTAGAAATGTCGAATAATAAGAATAGTTTTAGTTATTTTAATTAAAAACACATTTATTAATATTTTGATCAAATATATCAACTTATTAAGAAAATAGAGTAAAGAGGTATTGATTGATGAAAAAAATTAAGAAAATGAAGGGAAAAAAATGAGTGGAAGAAAAATGATGAATAACATTAAAAAGTAAAAAGTGAGCCCATTATCCAAGTGTCAAAAGAATAATGGAGCCTCACACAACTATTGTTGATTGTGCCTCTGCCATCTGTATTATGATTTTCTAAGTACCAAATTTAGATACATACCACGCTGATAAAGACAAGAGAGCAGAAGATTAGAAAATAATGTAATTATTATTATTTGATTGTAAATCACCACACAATTGTTCTGTTCCTGTGGTGGGTACCAAACTAATTATTGGGAAAATGGTTCATTTGAATTTATATGAGGTTAAGGAAACACATCATAGTTCAATTGTTAGCGATTGAATATGTCAATAATAGTAAGTAAAGATAACATAAAACAACAAAGTAGATTTGAAAAGTCTTATATTTTAGTAGTTTAGTTGGTCGACTATCTGAACTCCTACCTTCTTGGTAAGAGTTTGATTCTCACATTGTAATCCTTTTTTCTCCTACCCCCAATTTAAAAGAAAAAAATTTGGGAAAGTCGTATGAAGCACTACAACTTCGATGATGCACTGAATCTGGTGATGTTTGAGTGTTTTTAGCTTGTAACTATATAATAAATAGATGATAAAAAATAGACATGACAAAATATGAAAACCTTGGAGCACTAGAAAATAAGTGTGTCACTATTGTATTTCTTGAAAATTCATACGTTCAATTACCTGAAAATTACTATTTATAGGTTACAAAAGTAATACATTAACCAATAGAAAAGCTCTACTCGGGCCCTAGAGTACTACAATCAATGGAAGTTGTCCACATTGAAATGTCGTTAGTGGTGCCAGTCAATATTCTTTTATCGCTTTTAGGATATTTGTATAATAATATATGGCATACACAATATTTTCTCCTTTTAGCCACATCATCGAGACATGAGCTTCTTCTCATCTTCAAACGATAAACTCTCATCTACTACTTGGTTACAAATCAAACTTATGCCTCAAACGACTTGTCACAGTCAAGCATCACCAAACACATCTTTAATATATTTTTCCAACCCATTAGGAGCGAACCTTTATAAGATGCCTTAAATTTATGTAATAATTTTTTTTTATATTTTTATTCTAGTTCTTTTTTTTTTAATAGTATATGATCATTTTGTACTTATCTTAATCATTCACTCTATCTCTCAAATTTAAATAAGTATTTGTATAAGAAACATATATACAATCGATTATGAGATGCTTTTATAAATTTACACAATTTAATTTTGTACCATTAAGTAGATGTCAAATTAATTTTATACATTTAGAATTATTCAAGTTCATTTTGAAATTTAAAAACACTATAAGAGATTTCATTGGAAAATCTTAATAGTTCATTTAATTGACTATCTGAACTTTCACCTTATTGGCGAGTGCTCGATTCTCACCTTGTAATTCCCTTTTCCCCTAACGAGAGGTTTAAAATTAGATTTTTATCAAATTCAGATAACAAAAACTTTCACTCATTCTTACGTATAACACACTAAAAAAATGCATTAAAGATAAAATAATTATAATATTTTGACATTTTAGTCCAATTTATTTGAATTTTTTCTCTATCATTTAGGTTTCACACTCTTTAAAGATCATAGATGTGTCAACTAATATAATGATCATAAGACCTAAGGATCGTTTAGTTGGAAACAATTTATTCCATAATTAATTATTTTATAATAAATTATTTCATCATATATATGAGATAACTTATATAAATAATTCAAAAATTACCTAATACCTCTAATCAGACATCAAATAAAATAATTTTATATTTTCTTTCAAAATTATTATACCTCGTACCTTATATTACGTATCAAACGGCTCCCAAGTGAATTATTTTCCTTGATGAGAATCCATAATTGAAGTTTGAAAAGGGGGGAAAAAGAAAGGCAAAATTTCCAATCTCCCTCCTTACTATACTGAGGTCACTCGCGTCCGATTTACGCGCTATTCCCCCCCCCCCCCCCCTCCCCCTCCCAAATTTACATCCTTATTACTTCTCTCTTGTGTCGGGGTTCTTCTATTTTCCGCCATCGCCTCCCTTACATCTCCCATTCAAATTCCCACCGCCACAAACCCCTAAACACCCATTTACTGCATCTATTACAATGAGGAAAGGTGCAAAGAGAAAGAATAAAGAAGTGGTAGTAAAAGGCAAGGCCAAAGAGGACACTCAAGAACAAACCGAAGAACAAGGGACTAACAAGAATGAACCCCCACAAACCCAATTAGCTTCAGACCAGAACGAATCTGTTCAAGAAAATCAGAAAGAGGATCCCCCAAAGAAAAATGATAAAGTTGTTGTTAAGCGCCAAGCTAAACGAGCTAAGATTGCCAAGACTGAGACTGAGACTGAGTACTTCCCTGATAAGCGTAATTTGGTAATACAAGCTGCTGCCTTTTTCCTTTTCTTTTCTTTTTTTAAGCTTTTGGTTGTGTTCATTTTGATAATGTCGCGCAAGTTCAAAATCGAATCTTGAAACTGCTATGTGGATTGACAAAACAGAATTTGAAGTGGGGATTCATATTGCTGAATCTTATCTAGTTTGAGATTTGGGTGTGGTTGATTTGATTGGACTTCATTGATTGTTAATGATGTGGGTTTTTGCTCAAGTATTTGATTTGCTCAGATTTTTTATTTGCTTGGTTATTGGTTACGTTTTTTTTTTGATAATGCAGGTTAAAGTTGGGTTCTTTGAAGTGCTAATTACTCTGTTTATGGTTTGCTACTCTGATAGTTGCTAGCTTGGTTTTTGCCTTAAAGTAATTGTGGGTTATTTTATGAAATCTTGATGTTCCCTTTTAGTAATGTAGGGTAGGAATAATTCTTTCAACTGCTAGTGGTTTTTTTTAAGCTTGAATATTGTGATTTGATATTTTGATTATTGTTAATGTTAACTTGGGTATTTTCAAAAGGTATTCATGTTAGTTATTAGAGCTATTTCTTTGTTTGAGCCTTTGCTGATTCCTGGCATTGATGGATAATGTTGTTAGCTAGCATATGAGCATTGCCTTGGATTTTCGTATGACGTTAACAATGAGTTGAAATCAATGTTTGGATTGTTTTGGAGTGTTCTATCTCGTATATTGATCAGTGTTGTCAAAGGCATGCTTAAGTCCTGAAGTGAGGTAAAACAAGTTGAGTGCTTTGCCTTGCTTCATGGGCGCTTCAGTGTTGTCATCAAAGCTCCAAGGCATACGTTCCTTTGCCAATTAGCATAATTGAAGAGGCAACTTAAAACAACTGGTGATACCTCACTTTATTGTTTTTTTTTCTTTTTCAATTTCTTTGTCCATGTATTTGTTACTTATGCTTATAGTTGTTAGTTTTGGACTACATATTACATATACATATTTATATTTTTTTCTCCATTTGTGCGTTTCTTCATTGAAGCCATTGCACTGAAAGCCTCAATGGATCTTAGAGCTTTCTTACGCTTTTTGTCTTGATATATTTGAAATTACTTGTTCTAGGGGTTGGCGAAGAGAAGTGATTTGTACTTCATATGTTTGATTTTGTTAAAATAGAGACAAGCCATTGGTTGCCACATCTATTCTTTTAGTTTCCTAAATGACCAGAAATGACATCAACATTTTAGTTTTTGTTGTTTTCATTTCTCCAGTTCTATGAAATAATTTAAAAGTCAAGAAATTATCCAAGCTGCTACATCTTGGAGTCTAGTCATGGAGGACGAGCCCAAAAACATCACAGTTTACTACATTGTGTTTATCATCATAGTTGCAGTTGTACTTTTTTGAACTTTTGTTGCAGAAATTTGCAATTTCCTACTTGCTCTTTTAGAAAATAATCTTTTGCTCTGCTCCCTTACACTTCCATTTGGTATGTTTTGCAGGAGGATCTATGGCAAGAGGTTTTTCCTGTTGGCACAGAGGTTAGCAATTGATCACTTTCTGTTTATTTATTTTTTGATATAATGGCTTTCTGTTTATTTCATTGACACAGGTTCTGGTTTATGTTTTTTTTTAAAAATTTTTCTTGCATATAATTTCCGAAATTTGAATTGTACTCTTTTTCTTGGTGCCAGTGGGATCAAATTGACATGGTTTACCAATACAAATGGAATTTCTCAAATCTTGAGGTGAGATGATTATTTTCAGTTCATTATCTGCCTTCTATTTAAGTAAATAAAAACAAAAAGACAAGATAACTCACAGGTCTTGTTGGACTTCTTATAGGATGCATTTGAAGAAGGCGGAGAATTGCATGGAAAGAAAGTCTACCTTTTTGGTTGTACAGAACGTAAGTGACTAAGTGTTAGCTGGAGCTTGTTATCTTATTGTATGGACATCTTCTATGCTCCAAGTAGCTTGACTCGTAGCTGTGATCTTTGAAACTGCATTGCTTCTAAAATGTGGTTCAGATTCTGTTTAGTGTGTAATCTTTCTATACAATTTTATCTAGAGATCGTTGACCCCTTCAGGCTTCCGCTGATCTATTCTCTTCTTTTTCCATCAACGTTTTGGGATTAGTCATGTTTCACCATTTCTAGGTTCAAATTTCTCTTTTTGTTAAACTTGGTATGCAATTTCACCTGGGGATCATTGACCCCTTAAGCTGATTGATTCCTTTCTTTTTCATGTTGATTTATTATGAGTAATTATGTTCTCACCCTTTTAACTTATTCAGTTTTCTATTTATTCTAATCTTGCTGAACAATTTCTTGTATGTCATTAACCCCTTCATTTGATCTGATTATCTTCTTTTTCCTGTCAATTTTCTGTTGTGGATATTTGATAGTGTTCATAATTATTTCTGTTTCATGTATCCTGAATTAATTTCTTTTCTTTGAATAGGTGATCATAATTTTTCAACTTAACCTTATTTTACCTGACCAACATTCTATTATATCCTTCGAATGATTTGCTTCATGAGAACTGCTCTCTTGTTTTTGCAGCACAATTGGTTTTTTTCCAGGGTCAATCAAAAGTCACATGTATACCTGTTGTGGTTGCTGTAAGTCTCTAAGATCCAATCAACATGTAGAAGTATCTACAGCTGTTAACCTTATTCCTTTCACTTCTATTTATATACTCTTAACTGCTCGTAAAAGTTACTTTAATCTGCTCCACCCTCTGAATGTTGACTTGGAGATCACAAAGATCTTACTTTTGAGTCAGTTCCATTGCTGTTAGCGTCCTTTAGAGGTTTGCAAATATGAAAAGTGTTGTACACTGGAGGAAGTTTCTCAGACTGAGCCACTTGGAAGCATTACAAAATTGAGCCCCCCCACCCCCAACGCATACACAGAGAGAGAGAGAGAGAGAGAGATTGAGGATGGTTTTGATGGGGGGGGGGGGGGCTAAGATGGCCAAAGGAAAGAGTAGAGAATATTGCCAATGACTTCAGTAAACTTATTGTGGTTTCTAGTGTTATAAGGTGTCATTATGGTTTATTTTTTACGCTTCTTGGAAAAGTAAAGTGATCTCAGAACTTGACATTCTTTTACCTAACATACAGGCCAAGTAAAAGCACTTGTTCATTAAAAATACATGATATCAACTCTCTTTTTTTGGGTTAATTTTGTTCCTCCTTTTGAACAGGTTGTATCTCCTTTTCCACCTTCTGATAAAATTGGAATAAACTCTGTACAAAGGGAAGCTGAAGAGATACTGCCAATGAAACAGATGAAAATGGACTGGGTTCCATACATTCCTTTGGAAAAACGGTATTGTTGCTGCTCCTGTCCCGCCTGGTTTGATTTTTTCATTCTCATTGTCTCTTCTAAGACTTATGTGCGTCTATATTGGCTTCTAACAATGCATGTAATCCTTTAGAACAATGGTATTCTTGTCCCTAGGTTTTCTTTCTTCTTGTTTTGTCTCTTTTATGTCTTATGTAAGTGGTTTATATCTTGATTCTGACTGTTCCAACAGGGAATCTCAAGTTGAAAGACTCAAATCCCAAATTTTTATTCTGAGATGTACTCAGAGAAGGTCTGCATCCTTATCTCCTGCATTCTGTTTTGATAGTTTGGCTGGTTTTATTTGGTTTTTTAGGCACCCAATTTTCTGTGGGGTATCTGAGGAGAATTTTCCTATGTCATAACTTGATGTTCGCATATTAAAGATGCGACAGGAGGAGATGTAAAACCTTCTGTGACTAATATCTTTCGACATGGTTATTTCAGGGCTGGTTTAAAACACTTGAAGTTGGAGCGAGTTAAGAAGTTTGAATATTGCTTACCTTGTAAGTAAGATAACTCCAATAACTTTGGAGATTTAACTCTTAATTTGTCCCCTCGTGTCCATCATAACCTTGGGTTGAGTTTTTCCTTTATGCTGCTTTAGTTTCTTAAGTTAGTTGATTCTGTTTTAGTATCATGATAACTGAAAGGGATATATCTCTCTTTCAGTATTTGTCCTTGGTTTGCTTTCCCTCTCCTGTTGTTCTGAAGCAGGTCAAAAGGCCTGCTAGTCCATAACTACTTGAGATATTATCATGTAAACATGGTTTTTATTAGCATTACTCTCTAATTATCATTTATAGAAGCAACAAGTTTGGTGATTAGTTTCCTTATAAACTTGCTGGAGGTTAATTGGATTTATAATATAATTCAACTGGGGGGTAGGGTGTGGGTTAGCAAACTGCAAATTGGTCAATTGTCTCATCCTTTTCTTCATCTGAGATGGCACATAAATTTGGAGCATGTTTCTTTGTAGAAGATGTGTTAGCTAATACCTTATTCTGGTAAATTGTCATGACTTGGAATGAACATTTATAACTGGAGAAGAAAAGTCTGGAACACCGCTGTGCTTATACTTGTTTGATCTCATCTCTGGAATGGATTAAGATAGATCTAGCTGTTTTGAGAAGTCACACTCTAAAATCTGGAAAATCTGAAATTTTAAAGTTGTATTGTCTGTATGCTAGCACTGAATGTAATTTTGTTCTCTCTTCCCTAGACAGATAGGAAACTAAAATATTTAGTTACACTTTTCTGTATGATTCACTGATAGTTTTTTCAGTTTTATGTGTATTTATATGTATAATCGGTCAGTTATAAAACATTATTATTAAATTATTAAGAATATGTTTCATATAATTGTCAAAAATTGTTAAATCCAATAAATTATCAAAAAAAATTATTAAATCCAATATCAACTATGTTGGTCTTTATATATGGGTTTTAACTAAGTTTGAGAATATGATATCTAATGATTTTTGTAAATTAGTTGAATTTAGCTTGATGTTTTAGTTTCATACATTTTCTCTGCTGTTTCTTTTGTTGTTTTGCACTTATAAACTGAGAGGATAGCCTGTCATCTTTGATTTTCCTTGTGGTGTACATCTTTTAATTGTTATAGTTGTCTTTGATGGGTTCATCCCTGGGTGGAAGTCTCCATGACATTTATTTTCTTGGCAGATTTCTATCAGCCATTCGCAGAAGATGAATTTGAACAGAGCACTATTGTGCAGATCTTGTTCCCAACAGAACCACCTGTAAGCTTTCAAATACTAGTAGAATAATATGGTGGCTACTCCACTATAGTATTGCCAAAAAAGGGATTGCTTGAGGATGATTTCTTGGTTTGAAATAGATATTAGATGGGTGTAACATGATGTAACATGAACAATTTTGTATACTAGATCCGTAAGTGGTTGTATGAAAAGAAAATTAGATTTTCTTCACATTTTTATAGTTTTGACTAATTTTTGGTTTCAGGTGTTTTGCGAGTTTGATTGGGAATTTGATGAGCCAGAGGTATACTTAAACTCTTCTCTTTTTCTTCCCTGCTAATCCTATGTGGTTTGCGAGATATTGCATAGGAGCGGGGGTTTACCCTGTGCGCACCCAATAGGGTAGCGGCTACGGGTTTCCTTATCATTAAAAAAAAAAGACTCTTGGGATATTCTTTATACTGGTTCCTATGTGTATCCTCATATGTTGAAGCTGCTAAAGACATTTGAACACCAGCTTTTGATATCTTCTCTATTTTTTGCACAAAAAAAGGGACTAATCTCTATGCATATCATTTGTAAGACATCTCTATTTTCCTCTCCTAGTATACCAAATTTTGGCTAACTTGTTCTGAAAAGGAAACTATTCCATATCTGTATGCTTGTTGCACCTCTGGATTCTGTTTATCCTAATTTTGTAAACTGGAAGAACATCAGAAATTGTTGCTGAGATCTATATTTTGGAATTTGATTTGGGTTTTGAGGTTTAAACATATTAAGTAGCTGATAAGCTCCAACGATTGACACAAATCTTAACATGAGACTTGTACATTTGCTGCTATCCCATTCAATATGTCATCTCTATTTATTTCTGTTGTTGCTGTGTGTTATCTTGCTGACTAGACACTGGATGCACCATCCAGCAATTTTTGAAATGAACTCCCTTCTTGTTGAACTATCACAAAGAAATTCATTTCAATCAAAAACCAAATTTGTCTCTTTTCGTTGTAATCTAGAATAAAAATGAAGGGAGAAAATTCTCAACGGAACCTACAGTAGAATATTGTTTCCCTTTCCTAGACCTCTGTCAGCCATACTGACCAAGTTCTGCCTATTCTCCCATATTGTTGCTATTTGTGATAATTTCTTGGTTGAAGCCAATTTAAGAAAGGATAATTTTTTTTTTCTTTTAGCAGCTTGAGTGAGGTTTATCTTGAATAGCCATCCTATGGTTTGCCATTTTTCTCACCAAAGGTGTTTTGGAGATTGCAGAACAAATGTATGTCAAGTTTAGGAGTGTTTAAGATTATAACCTTTGACGTGTTAAAGCAGAACAATTAGTCTACTGCATGTTGCATCAAGTTTGAAATAAATGAAGCCTAAATTATTGTATAAGTTGGTGTGAGTTCCATTTAAGGAGGAGAGAGACAAAGCTTTCTATAAATTAGTTGTAGTTTCTACTAAGTTGAATTGATTTAGAGAGACAATTTTCATTTTACCAAAAAGGTAAATTTTCCAGTATGAAGCAAAGAGGTGGTCAGCCTTTCCTCTATTAGTTCAATTCATGCAAATTTTGCGAGTTTGAAGTCATACCAATCTGTATATGCCTAGTGTCAAGCCATACTACCATCTATTAACTTGAGTGGTAATATTTTCAGGAAATGGCAGACAAATTTATTGAGGCAGAGGAGTTGTCTGCAGATAAAAAAGACGAATTTGTGGTAATGTTTCCTTGTGATATCAAATGACAAGTTTAATAATTCATCAATAAACTATTTAACGTGTTAAAAAATTATAAATCTTGTGTGTATCATCTTTGTAATTTTAGGAATTTGTGAAGGAGAAGGTTAAAGAAGGAAAGAGGAGCAACCGAGAGGTATATTTTGAGAAATTTGTTGCAATCCTATTTCCCTTTCCGTGGTAGAGCTGATGGTTTGCAGTCCTATTACCTTTTTTCATGTTATACTTGATTTGCTTATGTTCATGACTGTAAATTTTCTATGGTTTAGGCGAGAGAAGCCAGGAAAAAAGCTATACAAGAGATGAGTGAAGAAGCTAAAGCTGCATTTCAGAGTATGAAGTTTTATAAATTTTATCCCGTGACCTCACCTGATGCTCCTGATGTATCTCAGGTTAAGGTGAGTATTCTGTTCATAGTCTTTAGTATCTTTCAAATAGGTCTAGGCATAACCTCATGTCTGCTAGCTGATGCCTTGTCAGGTCAAAAGCTTCAGTATTGAATTGGCAACACGACTCTATACTCTTGAAATAATTTAAATTGTTGATGCTCAAGAATTAAGTTTATGTTTGAGTGAGACACAATTTACAATGAGATCTCATGTTTAGTTGATATGTTAAGACTTACTATATACTACTATTAACTATGTCTTGGAAATAAAACTCATGGTTCTCATCTCTTCCTTTTTCTTTGCAGTCTCCATTCATAAACAGATACTATGGAAAGGCTCACAAGGTTTTCTGAATGATGCATCAGAGAGCATGTTCAGACTGGGAAAAATAAGTAACTGTGATCTGAAACCATGTACTTATGGTAGCCTACTTCAAAGCTGAATGATGGAATCATACTGTTCAGCCTAGCATGTGTTGTGCGGCAACCATTAGAGTTATAGAACTATTTGAGGATGTAGAAAGATCCATATAGACGTAATGTATTTTTTCCCTCAATCCTATAGCTAGGGTGTTTCACTCAAATTTTGGCAATGGATTCATGTCTTCATTAGCTGTGAAATTCTCGTTTCATCATGGATGCAAATGTAATCCTTTTGTGTTGTTAGTTATCATGTTCACCCCTACAGACATTATGAGCTGCAATAAGCTGTTGGTTTCTTGGTCCGACTTGATCAGATGAACAATGAATATTTCTTGCTTCATATGGAAGAAGAATAAATCTTATATCCCCATTCATAGAGTTGTTTTTCTTCTGATGTAATTTTAAATAATGAGCAGGGTGGGTGAATGCTAAAAATGAAGCATGTAACTGCTTGCTTCCTTTTGGGACTAGCATTTACATCTTTATATGGGAACAGTACATTGATGATCAAGATAGCCAAGTCTGTTTAGTCCAAGTACACTCATCATACTCTGACAAAGCCTGTTTGTAGATGTATCTTATCTAACGTAGAAACACTGGAAACTAGGCTTTTCCCATCCAAAATGGAAATAGAAATTTGAGGTAGCAATATGAATCACATTGAACGTTAAGGGATTGAGTGGTTTTTGGTGAGCATCGATGAAGCTGCAGCGGAGCATTGAATGGATTTAAAAAAAATAAATAAATTCAGAGACATAATTAAAAAAAACACATAATCTATCATTAATTATTTATCAAAACATATCTTGAAATTAATGAGTTAATTTCCACATGAACAAAATTTTGAGTAAATTAAGTTGTCATAAGTCTTTTGGCGTTTGCATTCAAACACTAGGTCTAGTCTTCTTCGAGGTGTACAAAACAACATATCCAAAAAAAATTCACAGGTGGAGTTGAAGGAAGTATAATATATGTAGACTTTCCCACTACCTTGAGGAGGAAGAGAGACTGTTTTTGAAAAACTCTCAGCTTAAATGAAGAAAATATAGTAACTTATAAGAAAATGGTGCAAAGCCTATTAGTAGAGAGCAAAGATAACAACAAAATAGTGCGATAATCAAAACGACATACCCAACATACTAGAATATAAATTATTGAAAGCAAGAATAAACACTATTAAATATCAAAAACAAGAGCTAAAATAATACAACCAGTACAATATCGCACACCAACCACCCTAAACAAGACAACATGTATCCTTCAAGGTGCATTTTGCTAAATTGTTGATGATAGTTCACGTAAAACTCAAAAAAGAAAAAAGAAAAAAGATACTTCATGTGTTCTTTCGACCACATCTCGAACAAAAATCCTCAAGAAGCATCAGTTGATCGAACACAATCTAAAACTAATTCAATTTAATAAAAAGCAGCACCATACAAGATACTTGTATCCTCCTACATTTTCACAAGATGATGTTACAAGACTCAAAACCTGCTGCCCCCAATTATATAAGCCAAAAAGAAAGGAAACACATGGCCTCATTTTTGCCCTAATGATACAAATAATTTAGGCTAATCCTGGAGTAAATGATACAACACTAAAATTCCTCGTGAGGCACACATCAAGACGGTGTTTCATCTGTAAGCCTTGATATCTTCAGCTAGCCCCCCATGATACATAAAAACTTACATGTAAACAGAAGCATAATCGTTGTGAAGCCTGAGACTTCAGACTCTTCTTCTACTAGTCAACGCTGAAATTCCTCGACAGGTCTTGATCAAAACAGTGTTTCATCCAATAATGCTATAAGCTTGCCTCTCCTTTTCATAATTCAACTGGAGTAATAAAAGCATCCAGGACAAGTGAAGAGACGTGATCTTTCCACTCACCGGGGCCAGCAAAAGGCATCAGACCACATAGCAAGGGAAGAATAAGAAGTAATGTGGTATAAAACATAGATCTCCTCATCCAGTATGGGAAGTTTCTATCTCTCGTGCTCTTTTCTGACACTGTGACAGGCCCATTAAGGATCAGGAACAAAGTCGAGATACAGACGTTCGAAAAGAAATGTAGAAAGCACAAAGTCTCCCAATAAATTAACCAACGATATCCACTGCCCCCCAAGGTGTCAATACAAAACTTCCCAAAAAAACCGCAGCCAACTCCCAACAGCAACAGAATGAAAGTAACTGGCATAGTCTGATTTGAGGTTGCAGAGCGCTGGAGAAGTAAACAGGCTATACCCAATATCAAGAAAGCACCAAATAGCATGCGACTGACAACTTGAACCTGACACCGTAAGAGTTGCAGTCCTGAATTGATAGATGACATTGATTTGGGTATCCACCAAGACTTGTGTTCCTGGAATGAAAAATATTTTCATTTCATTACCATGGCTAATAAATGCTGCAGCTGTACACTGGTGAAACATATGAAAAAATGGAGACGGCCAACTAACTAAACTAAACTATCATCCCTGGGGTCTATGCTTTAAGAAAGAACACAGGAAGCAGCATCTACAACAACTAACATTGACTTCTTTGGATGACAAGTCTCCTGATACATTTCCTTCTCTTTTGTTGCATCGCTTAATAGGTGAATTTGCTAAAACAAAAACAAAGTGAAAGAAAGAGAATACAAATCATTACCCAACATTTGGATCAAAGGCAACCATTTCTTGTCTAGCAATTTATGTCCCTTGGCAAATCATGTAGCTGCCATGTATAATTATTGTGCATTAAATCCATCAAATAAATCTCTTATTAATATTTATTTATGGAGTTACCATTACTGTAACCATCATTCCTCTTTTCCACCCTTCCACCAACTCGAGATTGGGGTTTCTTCATTCAAGAATTTTCTGCATGCATGTATTCAACACTTCCGTTTTTACTTGGACTTGCATACCACTATAAATGAGGGACTCAAGTGAGCTTGTTACATAAACAAAAATGATGCATGGAGCATTTATTCAAGCCAATCCATAAGTAAACAAAGTTTATGTAGCATCAGGAAGAGAGTTAATATCCCTTCTTGTTGCTGATTTCTTCCATCTATAGACTTCAAGGAAATCTTGTGCAAGGAGAGATGAGGCAGGGCAACTTGCTTCAAACTATACTAGAACTCTTGAAAAAAGATTTAAACAAAATCAACAGAATTCAGAATTGGATATTCCTTACCATGGAAGGTGTGCAGGATGCTGTAGCTTCGGTAATTCTTTTGTGAGAGAAAACATACGTTCCATATCCAAGACACGCCAGCATGATAAATAAACCAGCAACAAGGCAGTCTATACATGTTTTAAGTAGCTCAGCATGTTTCGAGTCTTCTACTTGATTTTTGAACTTTTCAGTTTTGAAGGACATCTTAGAGAAACCAAATGATAGTTTGGCTCTCTCCAAAAGGTTCGCATCAGAACTGAGAGTCAGCTGCCTTTCTTTAAGTTGCAACTTCCTCATTGTAAGACCAATCTCAAATGTCTTCAGGTCATTCGACCTAGCTTGCTCCGTGAGAGATCTTTCCAAAGTCCTATGCACAGATTGGCAAATCTCTGCATTGGATGAAATCATGCTTGAAGAAGCAGAAGCCAATTGCTGCCTTCCTTGCCTATCATAGAGGGTAAGCTGCCGACCTATTGATTCAAGACATGTAGCACTTTTCTCTTCTTGATAGCTCAGTTCATTATCCGAGATACTCTGCTGAAATGATTCCGATTGAAAATCACTGAAGTAAGGATCACACGTAACATTTTCTACTCTGTTGGAAACAAAAGGCACGGATCTTTCCGAGACAGAAGTCCTTGCTGCACCATTATGTTGCGGTACTACTCCACTGCTCATTGAGGATTCACTAATTAACCTGAGAGTCATCAAGGTACTATGAAACGATTTCTCAAAGTTCCTCACAAAAGACTCAAACTGGTCACCAAATACCTGCTTCCAGAACAAGGAAAAAGTGGAGTAGAAAAGTCCATTGCTTTAACATTGTCACAATGTAATAAACTGATTGCATTAATGTCAAACCATAACCTAAAGAAAGAAGATGGATTATCCTTACATTGGCCAGAGACTCTCGGACAGCCAAAGTACAAATCTGTGTGAAAAATGACAATAAAATCATGAGACTGCACATCTGATTTCGAAGGAAATACAGATTTCGAACATGTCCATGAAGGCAGGTTATAGCTGCAATCTAAATACAAAATGTTTTGAGCATGTCCATGATGGCAGGTTATAGTTGTAATCCAAATTTCAATCATGCAAGGATGTATTCTACACCCTCAAAGTCTATTTTCATATATAGCAATATGGTTCTGCAAAGTGCATATCATCATTGAGTCCTTAATCACGTCACGGGAAATTGTTTGTCCAATAAACTATCTCATACTTCTCCTGTGCAAAAAGAAAAATTCATGTTCAATCAAAGTATCTCTTACCTCTGAGAGGTGATCCACAGATATCTTATCTCCGGCTGCATCTTTCCTTTCCAAAACCTAAACAAAGCAACATAAACTATATTAACAGCCTACACTTTCTATATCCTTAAATACATAAGCAACACACGGTCACAACTCATAAGCGACTATCAAAATATTAAGTTCCTGTGATGAGGAGGGTGACAACTTTGCAGCAAAAAGATGCAGTATCAAGCAAGACAAAACTCATCCTTCTATTTAGACCGAACGCCAACTTCTCCACTTGTATACCAGCGGGTTTGTCTCAATAAATTTGGGAGCCTAAAGCCAAATTTTATTGAGAGGTCCTTTTCTTTTTTAGTTATCATATGCAAATTGATGAACAATAACATATTCAATGTAAGCCTACAAGTGAAGTCTCAAGAAGGTAGGATGTACGCAAATCTTATGAAGTGAGAATGTAAATAATGAAAAAAATATAATATAAAGTTAGAACAATGAAACTTAACTCACCAAAAAAAAAACTTAACTCAAATATTTAAAATGTTTGTATAAAGATATTGAATTAGTTGAGTTGAATTTGATTGGTTGATATAACAATATTAAAATAGTTTTGTTGTGCTTAAAATTTAAAGAATACACCAAAAATAAATTTAATCTTTTTTATAAACATATAACAATAGATTTTGCATAATACAAAAGGTTTGACCGTTTGATAGACTTTAGAATTAAACATCGGGAGAATATAAATAAAAAGCTGAAAAAAAGGCAAATGTAAGAATGTAATGTGGGTTCATGACAATCGTCAAGGTTTAAATAAGTCAAAAAAATATATAGCCACGTAAGAAATGATGCAATAGTTAATTAAAACCTATTTTATTTCTCAATTATAACAATGACCTTCACATCAAGAGTTTGTTTGAATTTGCTTTTGATGACTTATAAGCCGAAAGTCATAAGTTAGCATTTTTAACTTATGATTTTTGGATTTATTTTTGTTGTTTTGCCTTAAATAACTACTTATAAGCACCCTTTTTAATTTTACTCACACTTCAGAACTGCTAAAAACTATTTTGACTTAAAAGCACAAAATATAAGTCAATCCAAACAGACACTAAATAAAGTAAACAATTACTATTATGTTTTCTACTATTTTTTTCCAGAATTATTTTTATATCTATATATAAAAAGTCCTCTTTAAAATGATGAGTAAAACTCTTGTCTAAGTTTTCTTTTTCAATATGAAAATCTTGTGTCCAAGGACTTATCCCGACCAAATTCTTTGAAAAAACCAAAGAAGCCCTACGAGTTGCTAATAGCGGTAGATTAGGAATCTAGTATAAACCCTCTGATGTTCAAGTACGAACTTCTATAGGAAATTCCATTATATCAAACTGAACCTCTTTCGTGCTGGTAAAGGATATTACAAATCCACTAATTTTGGAAGTCCAGGTATTTTTAAAGGACAGTCTTCTGAGATATTGAACAACCTTAAGTGCAAAACTCTATCCGACTTTAGATGATTGAAGGATTCTTTTCTCACAAAGAAAAACCTAATGGAAACCTCTCATATTGGAAATTTTTTTCCTAGATTGATTGCCTAAGTCTCTTAAAGATTTGGTCAAAGAAGAACTCCAAAATCAATATACTGGTGATATCATTCCTTACAAGCAGATTACCTATGGTTAGCTCACAAGCTTAATACAACAAGTAGCCCTTAAAATCTGTCGTCAAGATAAGATTCTAAGGCAATTAGCTAAAGATAGGGTACAAACCCGCCGAGAGCTAGGAACCTTCTGTGAACAATTTGGCCCATCCTCTTATAAAAAAAAGACTCATAGAAGACCAGCTCCTAAAAGGGAAGCTCCTATATATCCAAACCTCATGTTCCTAGAAAGACAAAATCTTAGCCAAAAGGCCTACTCCCCCCACTCCCAACAATGGCAAGTGCTATAAGTGTAACAAGCCCGGCCATATTGCCAAATACTGCAAGCTTTCAAAAAAGATTAAGAATCTTAATCTTGATGTTCCATCCTTAACCAAATAAAACACCAATTGCTAGACGACAGTGACTATTCTGAGGATGCAGGTGATGAACTTGAGCACAACTTTAAGCAAATTGAGAATGATGACTTAGAATCCTCCGAGTCTGAACAGGAAAGTGGTGAACCTGAGATCAATGTTCTCTCAAAAGAACAAGCCCTCCTTCTTGAAATTATTAGTGGCCTACAAGACCTTGATAAGAAAAAGCATTACTTAGAACAATTCAAAAGGACCTTAGATAAACCTTCCACGTCCTCTTCCCATATTCTTTCTCATCCTCAAGTAGCAAATACCTACAATATTACAGATATTCTAAACATATTCCCTCCAAAAAATGGCTTAGTTTTGTCTAAAACTAAATACAATCTATTCCAAATTAACATTCGTTTTCTTGGACATAATATCCAACAATGTACTATTGTTCCTATTCAACGATCTATTCAATTTGCTGATAAATTTCCCGACTAGATCCTTGACAAAACCCAATTCCAAAGATTCTTGGAATGTGTCAACTACATAGCAAATTTTATTCCAAGCTTCAGTAATTTGCTAAAACCTCTCCATGATAGGTTGAGAAAAAACTCCTCATCCATGGACAAACACCCACACCGATGTAGTTAGGGAAGTCAAGCTGCGAGCTAAGGACCTATTTGCCTATCTCTTCCTAACCCTTCTGCATTCAAGATTGTTGAAACAAATGCATCAGACATTGGATATGGAGGCATTTTGAAAAATAATAAAGAGCATATTATTGCATTTTTATCCAATCATTGGAATAAAATTATCCAACCATAAAAAAAGAAAATTTTAGCAATTGTCTTATATATTTCAAAATTCCAAGCTAATTTACTAAATCAAATTTTTTTACTACGAATTGATTGCCAAGCCGCAAAGTTTGTCTTGCAAAAAGATGTACAAAATCTTGCTTCTAAACATATATTTGCTAGATGGCAAGCTATTTTGATTTTAATACAAAATATATCAAAGGGAGCTTAAACTCTATTCCAAATTTTCTTACTCAAGAATTCTTACAGGGTAGGAAAAAGAAAATAAAACTATTGGAGTTGCAGGACAACAACACAACCACAAATACACCAAGCAAAACTCAAGTTGTTCCACAACAACAAACAATTGAAGTTGCCACAAACCAAACTTCAGCAGACTGTGCTATGAAAGACATATATCCCTATCATTCTTTTTAGAAAACACAAGCCAAAACCCAATACCAATTTCAAGCCCAAAGAAATAGGCTGACCTAGTTGAAGAAGCACCTCAACTATCTCAGACAACAAATTTCTCATGGACGAAAGAGACTTCAAGAATTGGTGTCAATTGATGGAATTCAAAGAACCTACCATTATGACTGGCACCCATAGAAGAGAAATGATTAACCAATGTGGTGGTCAAAAGCCACGCACTAACTTCTAAAACGGTGGTCCAAAGCCCCGCTCCAATTTCTTCTTCCTAATTTGTGGTTGTTATCAGCAACACTCGGACTATGGTGGAGGTAGATACCCCATCAATTTCTCCAAAAAATAAAATGCTCCATACCAAACAAATCCAATTTTTTAGCCACTTCTCAATTGATTTCTTCCGGCAGAGGGTCCTCCGATGACCCAACTTATTTAGAAATGATATAATTTACCCACTTATCCGAATTGAGCCTGAATTCTGGCATTCCAATCCACAAGAAGTAGCTAAAGGGACACTTAGCCCTTCTGCAAATTTCATCCAAAAACCCCGGTATATACTCAAAGATTTTATGAGTTTACACTTGCAGATATCCGATCCTGCTTGAACAAGTTCAAACCTCACAAGGACAAGTAGACAGAGTTATGTTACCCATACAACAGTCTGGTTAACCATGTTACCCATACAACAATCTGGATTAACAAATAATCTCACCCAAAGAATGGGGAATGCACCCAGCCAAATATAAGACTCTCAAAACCTTTCGAACCACAAATGGGGAAGGATTTCAACTTTGTGGCCATAGATAGGCCACCATTGGTATAAAAACCACTGGGAAATTCAGAGCTTATTTGTTTTCCCCAGGAGAAACCATGAATGTTTGTCGGTGTCATTCTGGAAGGTGAATGCATTCATCCACGCATTTTAGTAGTTGAAATAATCATAATTTTGTGGTTCGAAAGGTTGAGAGAGTCTTTTATATTTGGTCGAGTGCATTCCCCATTCTTTGGGTGAGATTATTTTGTTAATCCAGACTGTTGTATAATAAGTTGGGTCATCGGAGGAGGGCCCTCTACGGGAAGAAGTCGATTGAGAAGTGGCTAAAGAATTTGATTTGTTTGGTGTGAAGCATATTGTTTCTGTTTTTTTTAGAGAAATTGTATGGATAATTGATGGGGCTTTCTACCTCCACCATAGTCCGAGTGCTGCTGATAACAACCACAGATTAGGAAGAAGAAATTGGAGCGGGGCTTTGGACCACCGGTTTAGAAGTTGGTGCGTGGCTTTTGACACCGTTGTGGAAGTTTAAGCGTTGCTTTGGGCCACCGCTTTAGAGCACATATCTTTGAAGAGGAATTGGTTAATCATTTCTCCTCTATTGGTGCCAAGTCATAACGGTAGGTTCTTTGAATCCCATCGATTGACACCAATTCTTGAAGTCTTCCTTGTCCATGAGGAATTTGTTGTCTGAGCTAGTTGAGTTGCTTCTTCAACTAGGTCAACCCATTTCTTTGGGCTTGAAATTGGAATTGGGCTTTGGCTTGTGTTTTCTAAAAAGAATGATTGGATATGCCTTTCATAGCACAGTCTGCTTTAGTTTGGTATCTTGGCTGGCTTGATCCAGCCTTATCTGCTGAGGGTTGCTTGGTGGCAACTTCAATTGCTTGTTGTGGAACAACTTGAGTTTTGCTTGGTGTATTTGTGATTGTGTTGTCATCCCGCGACTCCAATAGTTCTATTTTCTTTTTTCTATCGATTATTTCTTACTCTGCAAGAATTCTCGAGTAAGAAAATCTAGAATAGAGTTTGAGCTTCCTTTGATATATTCTATATCCAAATAAAACATCAACAAAATAGCTTGCCATCTAGCAAATATATGTTTAGAAGCAAGATTTTGTATATCTTCTTGCAAGACAAATTTTGCAACTTAGAAGAGAAACCTTGTTTATAGTAAGAAGATCTTTATGCAGATGATATTGTGATCTACTCGGATCTACATTGTGGGTAATAATTAATATCCCTAAGCATCGGTCGGAATGCCATCAAGGACTTAATGAACTTACAAATGGTTATCCATAACCTTTGGATCTAAATTTAAAAACTTTCTAATGGAAAAGATCTAGCCTTTATGCATAAAATTAGATCAAAGTCCATTAATTAAAGTATCAAATCTGCCTCTTCCGTATAATATTGAGTTAAGAACTTAAATACTTTTCTTTATGGAACCTAGTGGTCTCTTGATCCAAGGACAGGAAGCATTAAAGTCATTATTGTTGTTTGCCTAACTATTATTTTTGCAAATCCTATCATGTCTTTCTTTAGTTCTTTTTCCTCCTCTTCTAAAACTCCCTCTACCTCTGCTTCCTCCATCTCACCCAATTTCAAGTTCAAGGAAGAGATTAATTTCTCTGATTTGCAGCAATCAATTGACAACTAGAAGATTCCAAAACATCCCCGGTCTACCATCTATAAAGCTTCCAGATGGCCTCTAACAAGTGATTACCATATCTCTACCATTGGACAAACTATCCCTCTTGAGTCGGATCATGAGGATATCAAACTTTTAAACCCAACGTCTATAGAAAGATATAGACGACTATACAATTATCTCTATTTCGGGCTAGTCCAAATTGCCACTAAACCTCTTTCTAGTGAAGGTCTTATCCTGTGTCTTAGAGACTCAAGGTTTTTAGATTTCAACGACTCTCTCCGAGAAATGGTGGAAACTAGCCTTTGTAGTGGTCCAATTTATTTTGATTGTTTCCCAATTTTTACAGTATCCCTCAAAGATATTGAACATCTTAGATTCTTTGACTCTGGATGTCAAGACATCCAATTACAATACCAACCTGATCACTCCCTGTAGCAATCATGTATAGGGTTCAATATAAGGCTATGAATTCAGCCTTCAATACTGGAGCTATGAGAAGTAGCTATAAAAGTGAGACTATTCTCTTCAAAACAGATCTTTAGCGATCTCATCTATCAGTTCCCAAACCTATCTCTTGGAATCAAGTTTCCCTACCACCAGGTCCACCAAAGAACTGATTGTTGCAAGATGCAACCCGCTAATACCACTGTTTTCCAGATCCAACAATTTTCCAGTGGAACTGTCTCAATTTCATTTCAGAGGTCTCTTAGACAAAGAGTCTCTGCATCCTCGTCTGTCCCTTCTGAAATGGCGAGACACACTGTTTTTTCATTCCCTACAAGAATTGAAACTGTTAACTTTGATTGCAGGATCCCTCAGACCAGCTACTTTGTGGAAACCCCTGTGACCAAAAACAACCTCAATCCCCTACCTATTCATCCTTAGGTGCGAAGCTGAAGGTTTTGACACAAGATTTTCATATTGAAAAAGAAAAACTTAGACAAGAGTTTTACTCGTCTAAAGACATTTTAAAGAGAAATTGATTTTTTAATAATTTTCAAAACGAGGAAAGGAAAAGTCTTCAAGAAATTTATTATTAGTTTTTAAAGACCGTCCAGGAGCAAATTAACTTCTTTGAACAGTTTGAAGCTTATGCAGATTATCATCAATTTACCCTTTTTCAAAATCAATAAATGTTTCAAAGGTATGGAAAACTCTCAATGGAGGAGAAATAATTTCTGAACTCCCTCCATCACAAGGATTTACAATATCTTTCGCTGATAGCTCTATAGTTGCGGCACCTTTTAAAAAAGAATTGAAACTGATGTTAATAGCGAAAGAGATCAAAAATATTTTTGAACAAAATAATTATACAAACAAGTATTTGCATACTCTTGGAGAATTTCTAGTGTCACAACCATCTCCATCTGCACTAACCACTTTTTCTAAACCTTCCAAGGCTTCTACTTCTTCAATTCCTCTATTCAAGCCCTATGAGATCCCTAGAACAATTATTTGAAAACTCCAAATTCATATAACAGCTAAAGATTTTCCTCATTTTTCTGATCTTCAGCATCAAATTTTAGAAATAGAAAAATCCTTAGCCCCAGACACCCCTGCAAAGATGCATCCTCCAGATCAGTACAAGTCCTGCCTGCAGGAAGTTATTTCAAACCAGGATTCTAATAGTACGCCTAAAGAAGAGGTCCCTCTTGAGGTAGCTCCAGTTAGAGCTAAGTACTCCAATTGGAGAAGACCATAAAAATTATACACTCTCTGTCCCATTTTATATGGCGCCGTTTGACTTGGCATGATGTTTAAGGAAAAAGGAAAGACTTTTGAAACTTGTGGTCTAAAATCACCCATAAATATTTGTGCGGTTGAAAATCATTTCATGAAGGGTAAAATGAGAATTTTAACTTAAAATTGTTTCTAATTCAAGTAAGGTGGGATTCTTTTGGGACAGACTAAAAAGGAAAAGGTGTCACATAAAATGGGACGGAGGGAGTACTACTCTAGGGCTACCCATCCTGATATCGCCTTAGAAGAGAAACCTGAAGTTATGCAAAATAACTACAACACCAACAATATCTATGAGTGGAACATAGATGGTTGTTCTAAATACAACATTCTGTCCAATTTACAACAGATAACTATGGTTGCCACTGCTTATAGAACCACTCATAATTGTTCCGACCAACTACTACCCATGTCCTTGTTGCAGGATTTACCGGGTAGCTTAAAAGGTGATGGGACACCCATCTTAGTGATGAAGATAAACAAAGTATCTTCCAAAGTGTCCGAGCAAACCCATTAGGAAATCCAATTCTCAAACCAAGATTCTGGTAGTACGCCTGAAGAAAAAGTCCCTCTTAAGGTAGCTCCAGTTAAAACTGAGTATTCCAATTAGAGAAGACCACAATATTATACTGCTCCAGCACTACCCATCTTGATATCGCCTTAGAAGAGAAACCTGAAGTTATGCAAACTAACTACAACAAATGACTATGGTTGCCACTGCTTATATATATAAATTGGGGGGCCCAAGCGATTGCTTAGTAGCCTTATGGTCGAGATGGTCCTGCCCAAGACTAAAATCTAGATGGACCCTAAAACATCTATGATTCACTCAGTCTCATTGGAGTAGATGTACACCAAAAACAGAACAAGATACATTTAAGCTTGACTTCCTGCAGGTGGTTGTTCCTATTCTCAAAACATCTATCATTTCTCTCTCTCCATATAGTTAACCATATACAAGTAGGGATCATCCTCCATCTTTCTCTGTCTGTACCCCCAACTCCAGCCTCCCAACTGAATAGAGTCTCATCAATCTTACTAGGCATGCTCCAGGAAATGCGTTTGAGATTAATGAAAATCTACCACAGTTGGTCCATGAAAATGCAACGTAGAAAGAGGTATCTCAGTTCTTACTGTCTCTGTATCCCTACCACACAGGGAGCATCTGTTACATAAAAGAGATACCTTTCTTGGCCACATTGTCCAATGTCAAACCTGCTTCATTGGCTAGCAGCTAGGTAAAGCATGTCACTTTGTATGGCACTTTGATTCTCCAGATATGCTTCCAAGGCTATTTGAAGTCTTGAATATTACTGACACTTACTTGTTTATATCCTTCCTTACCATGTATCGACCTTTGTTGTGCCCATGCCATCATAAATGATCCTCACTTGTTTCTGTTCCTTCGAAACTTCTCCAGTAACTTGAGAAGTTCAATCATTCTTGGAATTTCCCAATCATTCAAGTTTCTTCTAAGGACCAGGTTCCATCCTTGTTGTGACCACATTTCAGCAATAATTTTCCATTGATGTTAAGACAAAGCAAAGATGTCTAGAATGAGATCTTCACGGTTGTTAGTGCCCATCCATTTATCAACCCCAAAACTTGTTTTTCTACCATTTTGTACCTTGACAGTTGATTGGTTATTGAGGAAACGCCAGAAAACTCTAATAAATTTCCCGAGGCTAACACCATAGGGGGTACTAACCTCTTCAATTACCCATTTGTTCAACTCTTCATACTTGCTCTTGATTACCTTGTACCAGAGGGCTTGGTCCTCTTGATAGTACCTCCATAGCCACTTCACCTTGAGAGCTTTGCTTTGGTTTTTGAGGTTCTTGATACCTAGTCCAACTTGTTCTTTGCTTCTAATAATGTACCTCCATAGACAGTTGATTGGTTATTGAGGAAACGCCAGAAGACTAATAGATTTCTCGAGGCTAATACCATAGGGGGTACTAAACTCTTCAACTACCCATTCGTTCAACTCTTCATACTTGCTCTTGATTACCCTATACCAGAGGGCTTGGTCCTCTTGATAGTACCTCCATAGCCACTTCACCTTGAGAGCTTTGCTTTGGTTTTGAGGTTCTTGATACCTAGTCCGACTTGTTCTTTGCTTCTAATAATGTTCTTCCATTTGACCAAGTGAAAGCCTTTCCTTTCCTTATTGCTTTGCCAAAAGAAATTTCTTCTGATTTTATCCAACCTCTGAACTAATGATTGGGGTATATGGAAGATAGATAACTGGGGTATATGGAAGATAGATAACATATACATAGGGAGAGCATCTAAAACTGAGTTAATCAGAGTTAATCTGCCTCACAAGGATAGATATTGAGATCTCCATCTGGCTAATTTCTTTTAACATTTCTCCAAAACAGGGTTCCAAATGTCTAGAGACCTAGACTTTGCCCCCAAAGGCATGCCCAAGTATAATGATGGTAAATAAATGGCTATTATAGGAACAAGATAAAAGATAAAAGCTACGCATGCAAAATGGACTCTATTTAGTGCTAGGACGGGATACTGCTATTTTAAAATTTAAATTTATACTTAATTTTGTCATAATGACTATATAAATGGCAGCCCAGTGCACTAAAGCTTTGGCTATGCACAGGGTATGGGGAAGGGCCTGACCACAAGGGTCTATTGTACGCATTCTTACCGTGAAGCATACTTTTTCTAAGATCTAAATTGATTAAAATGTTAAAGAAATCTTGCAGAATGCACATAAAGCGGTTTTTCAGCTCTTCCCATCATAGCTTTGGTAGGCCTCAATGATACCATCTTAGAACTGATAAAAACAACATACTACTAGATAGAGAGAATAAGACTTGCTATCATAAGAATGAAGTATTAGGCTCCCAATAGAATAGAAACTGTGTCATCTTAAGCAATATTCAAGTATCTTGAAAACCAATCATTTTACGCCCTTATTAATAGTTTTGTTGCCTTCTTTTTAACAAAGAATACTAGAAGTTCAACAGCTAGGGAACTTTGATTCAAAAAACTGTTGCGAAGCCTAGTATGTATCTGCTTTTGATATTTTACTACAAAAATAAATAAATAAAGTTATGCCGTTATGGGAAGACAATTGAGTTAGAGAAGGGCTGCTTAAAGATCAAGTTCCAGTCTTATACTGGCCGGTGAGATTTTCAGGTATACAGCTGGCTGACTGTTTTATCATTGCAGGATGGACTTTTCAGTTCAGGAGGGACTTCAACGATTGTGTGTTGGAAGATGTTGGGGCTTTTTCTGTATAGAATGCAATTTATAGTGTTAGACATGCACAAAGATGATGCTATGTTTTGGCAGGCAAGCGAAAGATGGAGAATACTCTGTGAACTCCTCCTACAGATTGCTACAGGAAAGTTCTGCTGAAAATGTTGGTTCCTGGCCATGGAAGATGATTTGGAAAAGGCATATCCCCTCTTAGTGGATTCTTCTGGTTAGTAGCTCATGGGGCTTGTCTAACCCACAAGAATTTGCAATATAAATTTGCAACAGGTTATAAATGTGATAGTTCCATTGAATTTGCTGATCTTCTTTTCCTATAGAGCAGTTTTACTTGGAACCTTTGGACTAAGCTCATGATAGTTTTTGGAGTTTATCGGGCAGCAACTCTTTTTTTTCAATGACAAGGGAAACCCACAGCTGCTCCTCTGTAATAGCTCACAAACCATATGAGAGAGGTAAACCACCCTGGGCAAGCCCGGTGTGATGAGCTCAACCCAAAAGGCAAAACCCTTGCTATTGCTAGCAAGGGGTTTTGAACTCGACCTCCAACATGGAAGCCTCAAACCCAAACCACTGGGCCACCCTGAAGGGCTTATTGGGCAGCACCTCGCAACATTAAAAGTTTGTTATGATGTTATAAGACATATTACACCGACAAAACCGACAAATTTCATAAGAAGATTTGGTTGCATATTCTTCTGCATTTCCTGGACTATATGGATTAAAAGAAATAGGAGACGTTTTGAAGATAACAAAGAGATACTCTCTGCTGTTAAATATCGATGCATGCAGAATTTGTACTGTTGGATGAAATGGAATTAAGTTTTGAATTTGAATGATATGCTTTGATATTTTGCTACACCATTATTGAGTCAGGATACACAATATCCAATGGACACAGCTATACATGAATCAACCTCTAAATGAAGACTTTCCATACAGCATCTATAAAATTCAAATTAAAACTTCAGGAACTAATACCAGTGAGAAACTCAGAGCTACTCAATAATTTAACACCTTAGTGATTCTCTTCAATTCAAAAACAATGAACTCACTTTTTTGATAACGCAACATGAAATCACATTTCAGTTCAGAACATTTTATGGTTGCCAGAATGTTACTGTCTTTATCCTAAACCAAACGCTCAACAATAAGCCTGTGCAGCAGCACCATACACACCCTCCTCTCACTCTCAGCACAATTTCTAATAACTTTTGAAAATTCCAGACATTCCCATCTGTGATTCCAAATCATCATGACCAAAAAGAGAGCCAACAAGAAACACCAATAACTGATACATCTTTTCCAGCTTAATACCAATCCCAACATCAAGATCACTCCTTTCTAATAAAACGTGTATCAACAAAAATAGCACAACTTTCCTGAAAAGGCAGAAGCTTTTCCTAGTAACCAAATAATGTCAAAGAGATTACAATTCTAAATTACAGTATTTAGTGAACACAAGAACCCCATTAACAACAACGTTTACAAGCCAAAAACACATTTAACATTTGAAAAAAAAACATATTACAAGCGCAAAAACCAATACCCAAGCTCACCAATTGCTCAGCTTTCACATAAAAGACAAATCTTGCATCCTAAAATGGTTCAGAATTTTACCCTCCCCACCCCACCCCTTCGTCTTACCGTTATCTGGGCCCTCATTCCCACAGGAGAAATATAAAAATAAAAGTAAATAGAAATCACTAACATTTCCATACACAATTTTTTTTAAGAAAAAAATAACCTGAGCAAGAACAGCAGCAATAGACATGCCGAGAGGAAGTGCAAGGGCTTCAACATTTTCGCTTTTCTGTCTACCGGAGCCAATGATGACTCTAGGGTTCCGACGACCGGCGGAAACCCTAATACCCCTTTGAGTAGAATGTGGAAACGACGTCGCAGAACAAGATGATGATGAATGAGAAGCACCGGAAGAATGATGGTCAAAAGGATCCTTGACGCATGCTTTATTCTTCTTTTTCTTCTTCGTTTTCTCCTTCTTCATGACGCCGGAATTTGAAGATTCCGGTAGAATTTCGGAAGCCATGGGGTCGTCGTCGGTGGGCTCCGGCGATGGATCGACGGGTTGAGATAGAGGGAGTTGGTCCATGGAATCTCGACTTTTGGTAGAAAAAGTAGATGTTGGTTTATTAACAGAGTTTGGAGTTAATTAAGTCAAAATGAAAACACACAAACAAAGGAGTAATAATTATTAAGCTTTTGCTGTGTTCACAACGGCTACAATGTAAGAAATGTTGTATATCCGTTTAAATTGATGTGATATATTTTTTTAGTTCGTTAAAAAAATATTATTTTATTATAATTTAAATAACTTAATTAAATATTGTGTCATTTTAAATGATGATACTTAAAATAAGATGAAGTAAATAATATCATTATTCATGGATATTTATTAGTTCTAAAATGTACTCCCTCCGTCCATCTTTACTTGATCCCTGTTGACTTGACACAGAGATTAAGCAATAGTAAATAATAGAGGTAATTTTACCAAATTATCCTTTGAATATAATTAATACAATATCTTGAAAAATGTAATAGAGAAATGACAATAATTAATTATAAGGGTAAATTAAGAACTAAGTATAAAATTATCTCTTGATTTCACAAACTGGACAAGTATTGTTAGACATCCTAAAATAGTATAGGGGTAAAGTAAAGATGGACAGATGGAGTAATTTACACTATTATATTTAGTAAATATCCACACTTCTATTATTTCTTACACACTCACATTATCATCACGACATTCTTAAGGGATACTTTATATTTAAGATAATTTTATGATCATTCTTTTGTATTAATACAAATAGATGTATAAGAAATTATGAAGGATAGACTTGAAAAAAAATTGTAGACATTTGAAATATATTTGGAAGAAATCAATTGTTAGAATAAATAAGTCTTGCATTAGAAATTGGTTTGTACGTTTTTAAAACATGTGATTAGGATCTAAGATTTTAAAAAAAAATATTTATCATCTTCTCAAATTGAGTATGGACTTAGTAGTCAAGATTTGTCTACACATCATTACTACCTCAAAGATATGAAATTCATCTAAACTCAATATTATAATTACACAATAGTTACTTGACATTTGTTAAAACTAGCGTAGTTTATAACAAATCTAATATGTTTATTGCTCATAAAGTTTCTCAATTCCTAGTGCTTATATATTTCATCGACACCCCTAATATTTCAGAATAGGTAAATTGTAAAATATGTGGGGTGATTTCTTCTTTGTCAAGAGATGAGGATGATTGCTTCAAAATTTTCTTCTAAAAGGATTTAAAATTATCTTAATAATTACAGAAGCAAGTATTAAAAAAATCGCAATATTGAATTGCTCATTTTAACATTAGTTCGAATTCTTAGATCAACAAGCGCTTTGATTATTGCTCAAGTGTAACTTTTATGTGATTAGTTTGTTGCTGGTTTTCCTGTTAAGGTAGGAGCGAGCCTTAGAACTAACATTTGTTAGAGTATATACTATTAATCATGGATTTAGACATATTATTCTAACAATTTCTAGGATTGAATATCTTAGTGGGAGATTGTTAGGGTATATACTATTAACCATGCATTTAGATA
>JBCEWC010003169.1:0-31287 GCA_038996855.1 Solanum aculeatissimum
GGGTATTCATGGATGAAAGGTAATCCATGAATCAAACCCACATACCTAGAGATTAGCCAAGAGAATTGAATGAATTTACAAGAAAGATGATTTTCCCCAATTTTCTTCAAGCTTTTACCAATGGAGGTCAAGAGGATTGAAAGAATTTTGGTGGGATTGAAGAGTGTTAGAATGGATGAAAATGGATTAGGTTTTGGTTTAGGGGAGTTAAGAGACCTTAGAAAGGCAAAAAGGGGCATAGGATTTAATTAAATTTCATATTAACCATTAATGAAACGGACTAGACCACTGAAAACAGGGCCTCACGGAGGACCCCCAGTGGTCGGGTGCTGGCTCACGAGTCGTGGTCCTTCCCATGGGACCACACTTAGTCTTGAGCCCAGCCCTGCACCTTGGCAACTCTCTAGACCAAACCACGGGACCCTTCATGGACTGTGAAGGCTCACACGGGTCGTGAAGTGGTCTGTGGGGTCACACTTGGTTCATGGCTTGGCCCCCAACCCCTAGGAAAATACTGGACCAACCCACGGAGGCCCCCACAGACCGTGGACCGCCAAACGGTCCATGGTCCCACACTTAGACCCCAATCCGGAACCCTTTTCTAGCATACTTCCAATTACAGGCAGTCTCACTGCAAGAGCCATAACTTTCACATTCAAACTCTGAATTTAGTAAACATAGTTGCATTGCGAAGATAACTCGAAGAGCTTTGATTTGATATATAGTATCCTACAGAGTTCACCCCTGACCAAAGGATATGCCATCTCGAAGTCAGTGCTACCTAAATGGCCTTACAACCTTTCACCAAAATAATTCCCTTGAATCCAACCACTTAAATACAACCAATGTCTACAAATATTCAACCATGACAAGTTCAATACTAACCTTGACCAACCATTACAAAATTCAAAAAATTTATGTTCGTTACATATACCAACAATACCGGACCTTACTCGTCCCAAAATATACACATGACCCTCAAAAATATCTCATAAACTATCAAATTATCTTAATTTACCCAAATAGTATCACAAGTCTCATATTATCATATTACTATTCCAATTATCTCAATTTACAAGGTCTCATCTCAATTTAATCAATAGGATCACAATTTACTCAATTTTTGACATAACTGGGATCACATTTCCATTGTTATTCCAACATATCAATAAATTTACTCATGAATCAATATGCATCTCACAATTATTACATAAACATGATCAATAACTCAAATCTATTCCAAAAAAGGTTAGCCAAATACATCAATATCGAAATTGCACTCGGACAAGCTTTTAATCTACTCAATCCTCAAAACGACTCCCAAATCAATCAATCACTATCAACAATAGATACTACGCGTCAAGAGGTGCATTTTGATACCTATATTGATATGAATAAGTCCTAGGGGGAAAATAATCAAAATTAGAGTTAAAATTTAAAGTTTTTGAATCTGGAAATTGACTTTATAATGAAGTTCTACACAGAAATAGAGTCTGTGGGTGAAAATTACACTATAATCGAGTTCAAACCGAAGGAGAAATCACCATTTAAACTTTTGAAATCATAGACTAAAAATCTCCAATTTTGGACATTCAAAATCATGAAATTCAAGATAAAATCAAGATATAAATCTTGAAAAATAATCAAAAAGATGTTAAAAACACTTACCCAAAAGAAATCCCCAAAAAGTCTCGTCCTAGAAGCTTGAAATTCATAAAAATATGGTAAAAGATGGTGTTTCCCAATTTTAACACTGTTCAATTGCCAAAAATACTTTTTGAACACAGGTGGGGTCCCGCGAATGTGGAGAAGGAGCTGACCAAAGACCTCCGCAAATGAAGGGGACCAATCTGTGAACGCGGAGAAGAAATAGGGGGAGGGTAACCAATATACACTCCGCAACGCGGAGCCACTCCCGTGAATGGAGAAGGGAGGTTCCACAATACATCCGCAAACATGGAGAAGGAAAATGACTGCATCAGATATCCCTTGCACTAGCAATACACAAGTATGATAAAAAAACTCAGAATGAGCACTCAGAACTCATTTGCCAATAAAATTTCACAAACCAAATTTGTATTCATATCAGAAACATTAATCCGGACTCAATGGAATCATCATAAATTGATTTCAATGTCTTTTCTTCATAATTACCCATGCAACTCATATAAACAAGTTTAAAACTTAAAATACAAACATAGGCCTCAACAACTCCAAAAATATTATGAGACCATTTCTAGTGTTTGTTTCACCATCTGGAACTACTTAAACAATCAGAATTTTAATATGAGCTTTTGAACTTGGAAAGGTTTTAAGGATAAACTTTATAACTAGTGAAAAGGTTTTCTCATAATCTATTCTAGCTTCTTGAGTAAAACCTTTAGCCACCAGTTGAGCTTTGTATCTTTCTATTGACCCATCTGATTTATGTTTAACCATGAGAATCTCAATAGCTTTACGTCCTTGTGAAATATCAATTAAATCCTAAACTTTGTTAGTTTTCATGGCCTCTAATTCTTCTTCCATCGCTTTTAACCATTTATCCTTTTCAGAACTTGATAAAGCCTTATTCACAGAGTTAGGTTCATCCAACTCCATAGGAGATAGCAAGAAAACATAATCCACAATCTGATAAGATCATTTAGGTACTCCTTTTCTTGTACTCTTACATATTTGAAGTTTAGATTCCTCAATAGGAATTTAGGATTCAAAACTCCCACTTAGATCAGGAATCCTCTCTTGATCAATTTTCTTATCAAATGTATCCTATGACATTATCTGGTCTTCTGAATTCAACATTCTGTACAAAGGCTCAACTTCAATTATATCACTCTTTTTAAAAAAATATTTTCCAAAAATCTGACATCTCGTGATTCAATTTCAGTAACACTTCCATCTTCCAATTCATCAATGAACACATACCCTTTGGAGCATTCTCAGTATCATATGAAGATACATTTCTTCCCTTTTAGACTTAATTTACCAAACTCACCCAAACGATCTTTAATAAATGCAGCAAAATCCCAAGGTCGTAGATCATCTAGATTTATTTTATGACCAGTGATGTCAGTTAAGACAAACCTCTTTTTTGAGGTAAAGCAATCACTGACAAGTAAATAACCTAACCGAGGTTAGGGTTGATCCCTCAGGAAATATTGTAGACTCAAGAATTGATTTAATGTAAGTCAGGATGATTAACCTACTTATCACCCAAGAAAAAGGGGGGTTTTCGTAAATTAAATTTAACTAAACTAAACTAATGTAGATGATAAGAGATCAGTAGAAGAGCTAACTAGGGTAATGTGTTCCCCATGTCTCCCTAACTTGATATTATCAGATAAATGCAACCATTTCCAGAGTGTAGGTGTAGGACAGTAAGTTAGGTTTACCTAAACCTTTGATCCAGTGAATAGGTAAATTTCATCACAGAACTTTATTTGTCTCCGTGATGTGACATTACTAACCCTTACTTTTTATCCCAGTACAACCTACTCTTGATCCAGTTTGATTGATTAGATGAGAACATCTCAATCGAATCCTATTCATTACTTCCTTGATCCGACAAGTAACACTAGGCAAATTATAATGTAGGCCTCCATTAAAACACAGTTAAAGTGGAGAGTATTAATTAATAAAATCTAACACACCTTCCAAGAATTACATAATATGTGATGTTACCTTGTTAGTTCCTCATGGTTCCCATAACCCTAGTTGTGGATTTAGCTATGCATAATCAATATAAATGTAGGAATCATGAAGTAGAGTAACATAATTGAGCACTTACATAGATGAATCTAAAAATATGAAATCCAACTCTGTAAAGAGAATCACCATAATATTTTTCCACTCACAAATATGATAAATCCCTAAGTGTATCCTCTAAAACCTTGTTCATACTTCGTGACTCCCGTTTTTCTAAAATATATAACCTAAATACTATTTATAATGTGTAAAATACAAAACCAAAATGAAATAGAAAAATTATGTCGGCACACTCTACTGGCAGGTTCACGGCTTATGCATCGATCTATGGCTCATATGTCAGGATTGTGTGGACTGCAACTAGATTATGGAGACTACTTCTACAAGACCTTTCCATGGGTCGTGTAAGATTCTATGACCCGTGGGGGGTTTCATCCGATGACCTTTCAGAGCTTCTCCATTTTTTGATCCTCAGAAACTACCACACTCTATGACTCGTGGATTAGTCTACGACTCATCTGCTTCCTTCATAGAGTTTAACTCAGAATTCGCCCCTCACTGGAAACTTCTAAGAGACCCCATCTATGGATCGTGAACATTTCCATGACTCGTAAAGGATTCCGTGGATCACAAAAATTTACTACTTCGACAAACCTTTTCAAAAGAACTATGCCAACACTGAAATTCTGCAAAACAAACACACAAACACATCAAATCGACTAAAATCACTTTGAGAACACATAAAAACCAAGTTTTAAGCATCAAAAGTGTTGCATTTTGGCAACACATCAACCAGTCCAAAGTTCAAAAGGAATGGAGCATACTAATTTAGAAGGCACTTTATTCAATATGTAGGTCATAATCAATAATGCATCTCCCCAAAAGGAGATAGGTAAATTTGTCCATGCCATCATTGATCTTACCATATCCAATAATGTCATATTCCTTCGTTCAGCCACATCTTTTTGTTGATGTATGGAAGGAGTAGTTAATTGTTTTGTTATACCATTTTCATTACATAATTCTTCAAATTGATTTGATAAATATTCACGTCCTTGGTCGATTTTTAGAACCTTTATTCTTTTATCTAATTGATTTTCAACTTCATTCATATATCTTTTAAAGCACTCAAGTGCTTCAGATTTATATGAAATCAAGTAGACATAACCAAAGCGCGTGAAATCATTAATAAATGTAATGAAATATGTGGTACCGACCTTGTCTTTACTTTTATTAGACCAGAAATATCATAACAGATTAATTAAAGTGGGAACTCAACTCTCTTAGCTTTCCCCAATGATTTTTGTGTAATCTTTCCAGTAAGACAATTATTACAAGTTGAAAATTTAATTTTGGATAAAAGATCTAAATGTCCTTCTTTTGCAAACCTATTCATTCATTCATGCCCTACCTAATCTTTCATGCCATGTAACAACATCTATATCATTATTACTTGAAGAGCATGCCATTAAACAACAAACAACATAATAGTCTTAAGTTGAAAAATTACAATCTAAAATGATAAAACGATCATAACGAAGTCTAAAACCATACAAAACATTATCTAGTGTTATTCCTATATCATTGCGACTAAAAATATTGAAACCAATATCTAAAAGCACTGATACAGATACTAAGTTTCATCGAATCTCTGGAGCATATAGAACATTATGCAACAACAAGGAAAGGCCACCACACAAGTCAATTTAACAAGAGTTTATTCCCTTGACTTCGAGTCTTGCATTATTTCCTACATAAATCCATCTATATCTAGGTGAAACTCTACAAAACTCCATAAATGCTTCTCAATCTCGATTCACATAGTCGGTGGATCTTGAGTATTTAGTCCACATAGGATAAGATTCAGACAGTAATAAAGTACATGAAACATATACAACACTCATAGAAGAGTTTAGGAATGCTACCTTTTTCGACTCGGTACATTCGCGTGCGAAATTCCCTAGAACTTGGCAATTTTAGCACTTCATTTTTCTTTTGTCTCTTTTCCCAAAAATCCATTTTTCTTTCTTGGAATTTGATTTGTGTTTTTTCTCAGAGGGTCCTTCTTCGATCTCCTTACCCTTTCTGTAAGGGCCCAAACTTTTTGAGACCTTATTGATGCTTAAAATAAAATTTACAATGGTGTGTGACCTATGGTGTGCTTGTGTATGGCTTTGTGTGGTTTAAGAAAGCATTTTAGGCTTGGTGGCCCTCTAAGTCACCTCCCACGTGTAACGATCCAAACATTTGAGTTTCTTAAGTAATTTATGAATGTTTTGGCCTCAATTGTCAAGTCTTGATCAAAGGAACTCATTAGAGTAAGTTTTGCATGAAGATTTGTTAAAGCACTGACTTTAAACGGCCATATATCTTAGAATGAGATAAACTGGGTGGGACAGTACCTATCAAAATGAATATCTTTGAGTTCGCTTTCCAATTCACTTTGTTTCACTTGATTTGGAGTTTGGATGAAGAAGTTATGGCCTTTTTAGTAAGACTGCCTGTGCAGGGATTTTTCTCGAAAATTTGACTAAGGCATGACACTACGGCACCCCATACGGGTCGTGACCCACCAAATGACTCGTGTAGGTATCTTGTGGTCCTTAATAAAAGGCATAACGAAGTGTTTGATCAAGGTCTTGACCAAAGGATTGGCTCTAAGTATAAGGTAAACATTCTAGAACTCATATCACCTAGATGGAAGCCCCTACGGACCGTTTAACATTTGACGGATCGTGAGGCTGCTCGTGTGAGCTATACATAATGTATATTTTTCCAATGAAGGTGACACTGATAAATTCATGGGTCGTATGTCACCACATCGATCGTGAAGTGGTCCGTCTAAGCGTCAGTGTGAAAAGTTTCTAAGTATGGAATAATCATCTCACATGAACCATTGGAAGGGTCAACTTTATTTAGTCATATCTATTAGCATAGGAATAACTGGGTTATCTATGACCCATCTAATTGAATCTCTTTGAGTTAAATTTTCAACACAATCACTCAATTCCGAGTTCGGAGTAAGAAGTTATGCTCATTTTCGTAGAACCTGTCTTGGCTGGGACAGTGCGCTTTCACAACCCGTGAAGCCACTCGAGGTATGTTCTGGATAAAATTCTATGGAGCATTTTATTAAGGTATTTTGATAATTTGGCCCATTCCCAAGGTCGTTTGATGACCTTTTCATCTATCCTAAGCCTCTCAACAGACTTATGCTCTTCAATTCTCTTCAAACTCAAATTAAACACTTAGAATTATATTCAAACTCTCTTAAGAACTACTTCAAGGTTCTTGTGAGGACTTGTCTTGGAAATCAAGGGAAGACTCTCCTTCTTCACCAAATCTTTCTTGTTTCTTCTTGGCTAACAAAGGTATGTGAGAATTGATTCGTGGCTCCTTTCAACCATGAACACCCCAAATCTCTTTCTCCTTAATTTATGAAATTTATGCTTACTTTAATTACAGGTCTTTTAAAGTATTGTTTATTTGATTAAATTGAGTTGTGAGCTATGTTTAATTAATGTTTTCAAAGAGAATTAAACCCCAACATATTGAATTTCATGAACATTATGAAGATTTGAATATGCATTGTCCCTTGAAAGCTTGATTTAAGCATGGATAATCTAAATTTGTGATTTGAATATGAATTTACTCATGGATTTTACTTAAATTTCATATTATATTGTTGATTTAAGCTTGAATCTCTATTACCCATGCATTCCTCTCATCACTCATGACATATGCATACTTGAAACTTGATCTTGATGAAACTCTTGATATGGTCTAAGTCCCACCTTGACTTGACTTGACATGGTCTTGAATGACATGGGATATGACTAGAATGTGATCACATCTTGTCTTAACTTGCCTCATTCAGCAATCTTGGGTGTTTGCACCATATTGTACTTGTCTTGAATGAGCTACTCCTATGCATTGATCCTTGAACTCTTGCTTGAATTTCTAGCCTAAATGTGAAAGGACTTGAACTGTGATTTGGCTTTTGAACCTAACTTTGCATTGTATTTATTTGAAAGACAAACCTTTGTTTGAAAGATTGTATATGTATATGTATTCCCATGGGTTGTGACTTAGCACCGAGTGGATTGGATATCAGGAGGAACTATCTCCAAGGATTCCTACTCCTTTACCATAACCATGTGCCAACATGGGATTCTCCTTTCTTTGGATTGACTCATATTTTCCCTTTTTGGGTTGACTTGGGATCTACCTGGCAAGTAGTCCAATTCCAAGTAATAGTTCACTTGTTCTATCTTGTGTCGGTTGATGTCACATCCTCGCTATGACTATGATACTATCGCATTCATGCATCATGGATTTCATGGCATATTGATAGTACGATATTTCTAGTATATTTCCTCCTATATATATATGTGCCCTTGTCATATTGCATTAAAAGGTGAATATTATTACATACATAAGCATTGCATGCCCATATACTTAGTTCATTATATGTAGGCATACTCTTTTGTCTACAAGATCTAACCATGTAGGGACCGAAGATGATATCTATCCACCTTTGGACGGTTAGCTTGGTGATCTTGGATTGTTGCCAGAGGTGATCCCTTTATTTCAAGGGCAAGACCCACCATCCTCTACCTTATATTACGTTATTTCTTTTCTACCTTATGACTTGAAGGTGAGCCCCGAACATATTGTGACCCCCGCCTTATCTTATGTAGAGACATTGTTAGAAATATCAAATTCTATTTTACGCTCATATTATATGCTTGTTTGAGATACTATGGCTATGTATTATGCTTTGACTATGATTATGTTATGCTTGTGATGATTATGGAAGTCCTAAGCCCCATCTTATCCCCATAGCGTGAGTCATACTTACCTACCCCTTAGTTCTTATACATTATATGTTATGTGAATCCATGCAACTCCCTACCCCTATGACATCCCCATAGCTTGACTCCAAAGTCTGGTGACCATTAGAATTATGTTCTTTACGTATTATTTAGGCACTTTCGAACCAATGATTTATAAATTTATGCTTTGAGGCTAGTTTGGGGACCCTCAGGTTCCTATTCGCCATGTCACTCCTAGGCCCTAGGTTGGGATCATGACACCACGAGTCGTGGTTCTAACCACTAGCTGTGGAAGAGGACTTTTGTAAGTGCCCTATCCTTCAAGCTAAGAAATTGGCTAAGGCAAGCCACCAGGAAACCATGTACGAGTCGTGTATCTTCATACAAGCTGCGAGGGGATCTCATGTGACCTACCACGAGTCGTGGTCAGGTTTCTCGTAAAGCCCTCTTCCTAAATTGATATTCTAAGTATAGAATTACCATCTTAGAACTTGGTGCCTTCATATGGACGCTCATATGGTCAGTAATGCATCAGATAGACTACTACACCTTTAGTGGAAGAGCCCTTAGCCTAAAACCCTTTCTAAGGACCCTCTCACAGGCTCTCATAGGAGCCATATGGCTTTTTGACGGGACCCTTAGGCACTTTTTAGTGCCTATTTCATTAATGGCTTTCTTTTAATTTTGATTATTTTTAAGGGTCATTTTTGTGACTTTCTAACCTATCTTAAACCTCTAAAATGACATATACTCATTCATCCTTATTCAAATTCCTTCATTACACTTAGAACTCTTGAATTCACTCTCATCTAAGGCTCCTTTCAAGTGTGACATTGAGGGATTCAACTTGGGGATTCAAGGGAGACTTTCTTCTTAAATTAATTTCATCTTGTTTGTTCTAGTATTCTCAAGGTATGTGGGAATTTATTCATGGCTTCTTTCGACTATGAAGTCCTAAAAGATTTAACTACTCAATTTATAAATCTCAATTTCATTTCAAATGTGGGTCTTATAAATTAGTGTTGATTTGGTTAAATTGAGATATGGGTTGTATTTAATAGTTGTTTTTAAAGTGATATAAACCTAATTATGATGAATTGCATTGATATAATGAATGTTCAAATATACATGTCCCTTTGATCTTTGAAATTATGCATAGGTATTCTAAATTATGATTTAATCATTGATTTTCTTACGATTCAAGTATGGATTTACCTTATTATGATGATTTAAACATGAATCTCTATTGCCTATGTTATTCTATCATCTCTCATGGCATTTACATACATATGCACTGATTTGTTTAAAGTTTATGATGTGGGCTAAGACCCAATTATGATTATGAATAAGTTTCCAAGCAAAGTATGGGTATGACAAGATTGTGATCACGTGATGTCTATGATATGGCCCTTTGAGCATTATGGGTGTTATTCACCACTATGTACATGTATGAAAGAGTTATTCCTATGCATGAAGTATGACATGAAAGTATGATTAGGAGTTTTAGCCGAAGAATGCATGATTACGAAATCTGCTTGGCTTTTAAGCCTAAGTATGCATGAAAATGATTTGAAAGACTTATGATCCTTTTAAAGAATGTATATGTATTTCCATGAGATGATGTCTTAGCATCGAATGAGATTGGAGGTGGGAGCTCAACCTAAGGGGTCCTTAAGTAAAGTCTCCTTTCTCAGAACTATGTGTTGGCGTAGGTTCATGTTTATGCCCCTTTTTAGGGATGACATGTTATGAAAATCCTTCCAAAAAGATAAGTTTGTAATAAAGGTGGCCATCACACCGAAAAGATAAGTTGTAAGGCGTGGTGTAGGCAACCTTTACAAGTAGTCTACTCTCATCTGATAGCAGGCTTTCATTGAGCAGATTCATGTATTAGCTTGCATGAGTTTGTGATGTCGATTATGGTCCAATCCCTGTTATGTTGTATATATTATGGCATTCATGCATCATGAATTTCATGGAATATTTATATTATATTCCTTTCTATATACTTCTTTCTATATATGTGCCTTTGTTATCTAACATTTATTTACAAGATTACATGTTCTTAAGCATTTGCATGCCCGCATACTTAGTACATTCAAACATACTAACACATACTTTTTCCTACATGATCTAACCATGTAAGGATCGCAGACTACATCTATCCACCTCTTGACGGTTAGCTTGGCTCTTTGAGTATCATCAGTGGTTAGTCCTCTGCTCCAAGGACAAAACCCACCTTCTATCTACCTCTCATGTTATGTTGTTTATGACTTTATTTTGAGGGTGATCCTAGGACATGTCTTGGCCCCCATCTTATTCTATATTAGAGGTATTATTGGATATCACGAACTCCTTGTATGAATATGTTATGTTTATGCTTTGGATACTATGTTGCTTATGATGTTATAATGATATGTATATGATGATGTATGGAAATGTGGAAGGTCCTAAGTCCCTTCTATCCCCATAGAGTGAGTCATACTTATTTGTCCCTTAGTTTTATGTGCTATGTGGTATGTGTATCCATGTAAATCCTTATCCTTACAATATTCGCATGTTGTGAGTCATACTTACTCGCCTTGTAGAACAATATGTTTAAAAAACAAATATGCCATTCCGAACGATGATGTAAACATGTATGCCTTGAGGCTTGTTTGGGGACTCTTGGGTCCCCATTCTCCATGTCACTCCTAGGCTCAAGGCTCGGATCGTGACAAGCTTGGTATCAGAGCACTAAGGTTTTTAAATGATCCTTAGATTCCAACATGCCATGTCGAGTAGAGTATTATCCATGGACATGAAGTGAACCATACCTATTGGTGGGAGGCTATGATGGCGTCTTAAGAAATGTCTCACTTCTTCACTTTTTATGTTGTGCTATAAAACATGTCTTGAAATCTTCTAACTCTAATGACATCCTTGATGTCTTACAGAAGATTCCTCCAATAAGAGATCCCTAACCGAGATTGACTCTTATTTCTCGGGAGAAAGTCCCTCAAGATCCCATGGATGATCCTATTACTCCAAATAAGCTTCGCACTACTCTTTTTATGCTAGCTCAAGCAATGTCCAACCAAGCTAAGCAGGTCAATCCTCCTCTTCAAGTCCAGACTCCGGCTGCTAGAGTAAGATATTTCACCTGGATGAATCCTCTAGAGTTCTTTGGTTTGAAAGCTAATGAGGATACCCAAGACTTCATTGATGAAATCTCTAAGGTGTTGGTTGTTATGGGGTGACTTCATAGGAGAAAGTTGAACTAGCTTCTTATCTGTTGAAAATGTGGCTCAAGTGTGGTATACTCAATGGTTGATGAAGATGGTTGTTGATAATGGGGTTGGTTGGGAAGAGTTTAAGTTTACTTTTTTGGACCGTTTTTTCCCTCTTGAGCTTAGAGAGGCCAAGATGACTGAATTTATCAACCTCAAGAAGAGTGGAATAAGTATGAGGGACTATGCCCTCAAGTTCACAAAGCTCTCAAAGTATGTTCCTGTGCTAGTGGTTGGCCCCCGTGCAAGAATGCACAAGTTTATTTATGGGATTGCTTCTTTGGTTTTAAAAGAGTATCGATGGCTACGCTAATTCGAATAATGCACATTTCTATGTTCATGACTTATGCTTAACAAATTGAGGGAGAGAAGCTCAAATAAAGGAGATCGAATGACTCAAAAGGGGCCTATTATGATTGAGGGTTCTCTAACTCCAGGAGAGGTAGTGGGAATGGTCATTTACAACAGGGTCATGATTCAAATGTGAGGGTTGTTAATGAGATAGGGCCTCCACCCAGGGCATAGGTTGGAGATGGACTATTGTCTCCTTGATTTAATTTGTGTGGTAGAAATCATTTAGGTTCATGGTTGAAGCCCTCGGGTGCTTGTTTTGGGTGTGGTGAGATGGGCCACAAAATTGTTGATTGTCCTGAAGTTTCTAAGAAGGGTCAAGGCCCAGTGGCTAAAAGTGATCAAGCATAACCAAAAGTTCCTCAAGGAGGTGCTCCCAGAAATAACAGGTTCTATACTTTGCATGCTCGACAGGAGGTAGAGGAGACTTCGAATGTAGTGATTGGTATCCCTTTTTAGTTTATACTTTTGTGGGTGAGTCTATTGTTGCTCAAAGAGTCTATCAGTTGTCATATTTTATTCTTGCATAAAGTCCTTCCTTATAATATTATGGAACTTGAGATGTCTAATTTTGATATTATTCTTGGGATAGATTGGTTGCATGGTTCTTATGCCTCTATTGACTGTAGAACCCGGAAAGTTAAGTTTCAATTTCTGAATGAGCCTATTCTAGAATGGAAGGATAGTGACTTTGTTTTTAAGGGTCGATTATTCCGTATCTCAAAGCCTGGAGGATAATTTCTAAAGGGTATATTTATCATATTGTGAGGGTCAGAGAGGTGAAATCTAAGTCACCTACTCTTGAGTTGGTTTCGGTGGTTAATGAGTTTCCAGATATTTTCCCTAAAGATTTGTTTGATATTCCTCCCAAAAGGAAAGTAGACTTTGTATAGATCTTCTTCCGGATACTCAACCGACTTCTATTCCTCCTTATCGAATGTCACTGGTTGAATTAAAGGAGTCGAAGGATCAGTTGAAAGACTTGTTAGAGAATGGCTTTATCAAGACTTGTTAGAGAAGGGCTTTATCAGGCCACATATTTTACCTTTGAGTTCTCTTGTGTTATTTTTAAGGAAGAAGGATAAGTCGCTTTGGATGTATATTGACTATCGGTAATTGAATAAAGTAACCATCAAAAATAAGTACCTGTTGCCTAGAACCGATGACTTATTTGATAAATTACAAGGAGCCACTCATTTCTCAAAGGTTGATCTTTGTTCCGGTTACCATCAGTTGAAAGTAAGGGAGTGTGTTCCCAAAATGGCTTTCTAGACTAGATATGGGCATTTTAAGTTTGTGGCAATGTCATTCAATTTGACTAATGCTCTGGCTATGTTTATATATCTTATGAATCAGGTGCTTAAGCTATTCCTTTATAGTTTTGTGGTTGTCTTCATCAATGATATTCTGATTTACTCCCAGAGTGAGCGAGAGCATATGAATCACGGTTCTTCAGACTTTGAGGGAGAAGAAATTATTTTCCAAGTTCAGTAAATGTGAGTTTTGATTGGGAGAAGTAGCTTTTCTTGGACATGTGGTATCCAATAATGGCATTATGCTTGATCGAAAGAAGATTTTGGTTGTGAAGAATTAGCCTAGACCATTGAATCCTTCTGATATTAGGAGTTTTCTTGGGTTGACTGGTTATTATCAAAGGTTTGTTGAAGTTTTATCATCCATTGCATCTCTATTGACTAAGTTGACTCAAAAGAAAGTCATATTTATATGGTTAGATAAGTGTGAGAAGAGTTTGCAGACTCTGAAGGATCGACTTACATTGACTCCTATTTTGACCTTACTAGATGGATTTGTGGTGTATTGTGATGCTTCTCAAATTGGGTTGGGTTGGGTTGTGTGCTCATGCAGCATAGTAAGGTGATAGCTTATGCATCGAGACAATTAAAAGTGCATGAACAAAACTACCCAACTCACGATCTTGAATTGGCGGCTGTGGTATTTGTTTTGAAGATTTGGAGGCATTATTTATGTGTGGTTCATGTTGATGTTTTACCGATCATAAGAGTTTGCAATATGTGTTCACTCAAAGAGATCTTAATTTAAGGCAAAGAAAAACGGTTAGAGTTACTTAAGGATTATGACATGAGTGTTCAATATCATCCCAGCAAGGCAAATGATGTAGTCGATGCTCTTAGTAGGCTATCTATGGGTAGTGTGGTCCATGTTGATAAAGGAAAGAAAGAGTTAGTTAAAGATGTTCATTGTTTGGCTAGATTAGGTGTTAGATTGGATGACTTTAGTGATGGTGGCATTCATGTTCAGAATGTGGCTGAGTCTTCTATGGTTGTTGATGTCAAGGCAAAGCAAGACTTGGATATGTCTTTGGTAGATTTCAAGAAGTTGGTTGTCGAAAAGAAGGTTGAGGTTTTCTTCCAAGAGGTATATGTTGTGCTTCGGTATCAAGATTGGTTGTGTGTTTTGAATGTTGATGTTATTTAGGCGGTGATCATGAGTGAAGACCACAACTCTTATTATTCTATACATCCAGAATTCACCAAGTTGTATCGAGGTTTGAGGAAGGTGTATTGGTGGCATGGTATGAAGAAATATATAGCCAAGTTTGTATCAGAGTGTCCTAATTGTCAACAAGTGAATATGGAACATCAAAGGCCATGTGGTTTGGATCAAGATATTGAGATCCCTACTTGTGGTTGGTTTTCCCTGTACCTGAAAGTGATTTGATTCTATATGGGTCATTATTGATAGGATGACCAAATCAGCTCATTTCTTATCGGTCAAGACTACTTTCAATGTCAAAGATTATGCAAGGTTGTATATTCGAGAGTTGGTTAGGTTGCATGGTATGCCTCTATTTATTATATCAGATTGTGGTACCCAATTTATTTCTCACTTTTGATATTCATTTCAAAGAGGGCTTGGCACTAGAGTGAAGTTGAGTATCACTTTTCATCCTCAAACAGATGGGAAAGCTGAAAGGACAATTCAAACTTTGAAGGACATGTTGTGGGCATGTGTATTGGAATTCAATAGAAATTACGATGATTATCTACTAATTATCGAGTTTGCCTATAATAATAATTTTCATGCTAAAGTAGAATGGGTTGAGTTGGACGAGATGGAATTGATAGGCCCGAATTTGGTAGTTGAGGCCATGGAAAAGTGAAGTTGATAAGGGAGAGGTTAAAAAAGGCCCAAAGTCGTTAAAAATCATATTCGGATGTTAGCAAGAGAGATCTTGAGTTTCTTGTTGGTGATTGGGTATATGTGAAGGTTTCACCTATAAAGAGTGTAATGCATTTTGGTAAGAAGAGCAAGCTAAGTCCTCGATATGTTGGTCCTTATGAGATTATTGAGTGGATTGGTAATTTGACTTATAGATTGGATTTGCCTTTGCATATGAGTTTTATTCACCCGGTGTTCCATGTGTCTATGTTAAGAAAGTTGATTGGTGATCCTAGTTTGATTATTCCCTTGGAAGGTGTTGAGTTTGGGGAGAACTTGACTTATGAAGAGGTGTCGATTGAAATTTTTAATAGGCAAGTGAAACGGCTTTGTAACAAGGATGTGACTTCAGTTAAAGCGCTTTGGAGAAATCAACATTTGGAGAGTGTTACTTGGGAGGTGAAGGCGGATATGATGAGATTATACCCCTATCTTTTCCAATCTACTAAAGCCTAAGGTATTAGGTTCTTCCTATTTTAAATGGTCCGAATTCTTTCACTCTTATGTTTCATGACATGACATGCATACATTGCATGAAAATAATTTAAAAGGTGTTTTGACATGAGTTTTGATGATTTTTCAAGTAATGAATTATGCATTGTGTCTTCATGTTTCATGTTTCATGTTCAAGTCAAGTCTTTCAAGCCATGTTCTAGCTCATTCGAGGATGAATATTTCCAATGGGAGGATGATGTAAGGACCCGAACTTTGTTAGACCTTATTGATATTTAAAATCAAGTTTTTAGAGGTGTGTGACCTATGGGGTGCTTGTGTATGGCTTTGTGTTGTTTAAGAAAGGATTTCAGGCTTTCTAGCCCTCCAAGGAACCTCCCACGAGTCGTGGTCCTCACCACTGGTCGTGGAACGGGCCCTTGGTAAGTGCCCTAGACTTCAAGCCAAGAAATTGGCTAAGGCAAGCCACCAGGAAACCCTGTACGAGTTTTGTCGCTTCACACGAGTTGGGGGGGAGGGGGGGATCATGTAACCTACCACGAGTTATGGTAAGGTATCTCGTGAAACTCTCTAACCAAAATGACATTTTTTAAGTATAGAATTATCATCTCGGAACTTGATGCCTTTATACGGACGCTCATACGTCAGTGATGCATCAAACTGACCATTACACCTTCAATGGAAGACCCCTCGATCTGAAAACTTTTCTGAGGGCCCTCTCACAATCCCTCACATAAGTCGTGTGGCTTCAAACGAGTTGTATGGCTTCAAACGAGCCGTGTGGCTCTTTGACGTAACCCCTGGGTACTTTTTAGTGCCTATTTCATTAATGGCTTTTTTGTAATTTTGATTATTTTTAAGGGTCGTTTGTGACTTTCTAACCTCCTCTAAAATGACCTATACTCATTCATCCTTATTCAAATTCATTCATTACTTAGAGAACTTTTGAATTCACTTTCATCTAAGGCTCCTTTCAAGCGTGACATTGGGGGATTCAACTTGGGGATTCAAGGGAGAATTTCTTCTCAAATCAATTTCATCTTGTTTTTTCTAATATTCTCAAGGTATGTGGGAATTTATTCATGACTCCTTTCAACCATGAAGTCTCAAAAGCTTTCACTACTCAATTTATGAATTTCATGTTTATTTTAAATATGTGTCTTCTAAATTAGTGTCAATTTGGTTAAATTGAGATATGGGTTGTGTTTAATTATTATTTTTGAAGAGATCTAAGCCCACTTATGATGAATTGCATTGATGTTATGAATGTTCAAATATGTATGTCCCTTTGATCTTTGAAACTACGCATGGGTATCCTAAATGATTTAATTATTGATTTTCTTATGATTCAAGTATGGATTTACCTTATTATGATTATTTAAACATGAATCTCTATTGCATGTTATTCTCTTATCTCTCATGGCATTTGCATACATATGCATTGATTTTCATGAAGTTTATGATGTGGGTTAAGATCCAATTACGATTATGAATATGTTTCCAAAGAAAGTATGGATATGACAAGATTGTGATCACATGATGTCTATGATATGACTCTTTGAGCATTATGGGTGTTATGCACCACTATGTACATGTACGAAACAGCTACACCTATGCATGAAATATGACATGAAAGTATGATTTGGCTTTTTAGCCTATGTATGCATGATTATGAAATTTGTTTGGCTTTTAAACCTAAGTATGCACGAAAATGATTTGAAAGACTTATGCTCCTTTTAAAGCATGTATTTGTATTCCCGTGGGATGATGGCTTAGCACTGAATGAGATTAGAGATAGGGGCTCGACCTAAGGGGTTCTTAAGTAAAGTCTCATTTCTTATAACTACGTGCTAGCGTAGGTTCATGTTCATGCCCTTTTTTAGGGATGATATGTTATGAAAATTCTTCCGAAAATATGAGTTCATAAAGAAGATGGGCATCACACCGAAAACATGAATTCGTAAGGTGTGGTATAGGTTACCTTTGGCAAGTAGTTTATTCTCATTCGATGGGAGGCTTTCATCGAACGGACTCATGTATTAGCTCGCATTGGTTTGAGATGTCAGATATGGTCTCATCCCTGCTATATTGTGTATATTATGCATTCATGCATCATGGAATTCGTGGCATATTGATATTATATTCCTTCTTATATATTTCTTTTTATATATGTGCCCTTGTCATCTAACATTGATTTGCAGGATTACATGTTCATAAGCATTTGCATGTCGGCATACTTAGTACATTCAAGCGTATTAACACATATTTTTGCATATATGATCTAACCATTAGGGATTGGACACTAAACCTATCCAACTCTTGACAGTTAGCTTAGATCTTTGAGTATCATCAGTGGTGAGTCCTTTGTTCCAAGGACAAGACCCACCTTCTATCTACCTCTCATGTTATGTTGTTTATGTCTTTATTTGAGGATGAGCCCGAGATATGTCTTAGCCATCTTTCTATTCTATATTAGAGGCATTATTGGGCATCACAAACTCCTTCTATGAATATGCTATGTTTATGCTTGGGATACTATGTTACTTATGATGTTATGATGATATGGATATGATGATGTATGGAAATGTGGAAGGTTCTAAGTCCCTTCTATCCCTATAGCGTGTATTTAGGTGTTGCAAAAACAACATGAAATATAATTTTGGAGGGAAAAGTAGATAATAATAATGCACAATACAAATAATGAAATAAGAGTGAAATCATAAAAAAAATATAATTAAATAAATATTACATAATTGAAATTTTTAATTCTACATAAGTATTTATTAGGTGTTGCAAAAATAACATGAAAAATAATTTTGAGAGAAAAGTGGATAAAGAAGACTTGGAGGGAAAATGGAGATATAGTAGGATTTAGGATTTTTTTTAAAGTTATTATCTAAACCATGGTTAGAGGTCTATTTTGATCTATTAAATTATGACCATTAAATATAATCAATGTCATGTATCACCCATCCAAAGTAGAACTTGGGGAAAATAGAGACAAGAGAAATGGAGAGGAGTCCCATAGAATTGAGTTTGTGTATGAATATTCATTTTTTATGAGTTAAAAATATACTCATATTTATTCAATTGACATATAACAGATTCAATTATTAAAATTTTAGTTAAATGAACTGAATTTAAATATGATATGTAATTGTCGGCTCTAGTAAACATAATGTGAAATTGAAAAACAGAAGAAGATAACAAGACGAGGAACATCCTTGAACGATTTCATTTACATTCTTTTAGAGTTGTTTCTTAAGAACCGCAATATCCAATAAAAAGGAAAAAAGGCTCCAAATGGAGAATCCAATTGACCTACCCCATAAGTAATATATATTTATTAGAGCTGGTGGTTTCTAGTAAATATTTTTTGGCCAGGTGCAAGGATAGCCTTTGGATCAAACTGTCTCTTTCTGTCGACAAATCTCCCCCATTGATCCCCAAAGTGCCTCTTCCATTCAACTCTGGACTCGTAATGCGGAAGGTACAATTTAAAATCAAATCCATTCTTGATACAAGTTTGTACAACTTCCTGATTCTGTGCCACCATCTGGTTTATTTCAGACTCTTTTGGATGTAGATGGGTAAACCTTAGTAAAGCCACTAGGTAAAAGATTTCATTTTGGGGTAACGCCACTGACGATCGATTATCCCACCTAATTTCAGACAGAAAAAAAATGAAAGTATATTAGTGAAACAGTAAAATATCTAATGGTACATTTTATCCTAATCCTCGCTCCTATGTAATAACGCACAAAGAAGAATACCTAATGGTACATTTTAGTGCCCAAAAGACCACAATTTGTATCAGTCTAAATTAATATACATAGCATTTGACGGATTATGTTTTGCAAAGTTCAATCAATTTAACACACATAATTTAGCTACGTCAACAAGCTTAGTAAAAGCCAAAAGTACTTCAAATGACAAAAGAAATGAGGATAGTTTGGTCAAACTGAATTAGTACGTAGTTGAGGAGAGGAAATAAAGACAAGCAATGGGGTCACTATTAATCCAGATGGCAAATTTTAATATTCTTGTCATCACGTATATTAGCAAAATATTGACCCTCAAAAGGTGTGCTACTCCCATCTAACTCCTTTTCTACAAAAGAAATTGATTGATTCATTATGACAAAAATATCCCCCTTTTTAATTTTTTTAACTTCAAGTCTAAAGTTAAAAGACAAATATAACCGGTTAGGATTTAAACTTTATCTTAAAAAAGTTAATAGTAAATTATATTGAGACAAAAATACTAATCTGCGTTAATATAGTACTATGGTTGGAATTAAAATAACAAAATGTGGGCCCCATCGTATCTTTGTCCTAAATATTACGTTTACGAAAAAAGCGGGAAACTATATTCTATACCTGCCACCACAGCATTTAGAGTAGTAAATGTAGATGCAGTGATTAAGTACAAGCAACACAGCAAGTAATACTACTGCTGGTTAAAAAGAAAGAAACTTGAGGAGGCAATGAAGATTTTTGAAAAACATGGGACCCACTTTAGAGGTTAGAACTTAAAAGAGAGCAATGACCTAACTTCCTCAGAAATCTCAACCATCAGATTTTGGATGGGTATCAGGTAGTCCGTTACACAGTAAAAAATTAATTCATAATGAACACAACACGTCACCAATGGGACCCAAGGCCAGGTGTGATGCCTAAATTTGTGGTCCCAAACACGTCACCATCTGAGCCCCTTAGGCTTCCACATAGATCTCCCAGAGCCAATGAAAGCAAAGAAATTTTCTTCAGACACAATAAGTTAGGTTTTCTTACCACGTTATGTCGTGTCGTAGCAAAATAATTATGGGTGATTAATTCATGATCGTTCCATTAATAATAAACCACATAATTAATCCCATTTTGGGGTCGACCAAAAGTTGACCTTCGTTAAACAATCATCTCAATTTTATACAGCAAACATGTACAAGAACATAAAACTGTAGATAAAAATATGCTTACTTGCTACGCAGGAGAGGATAGGCCAATATAGGGCCATTCACACCATTTTTCAAGATGTTTTGGAACACAATCTGATTGAATGCGGCAATATCTTTCTTGGAAACGAACATGTTAAGCCATGGATGAGGTGTAGCCCAAATACCACTAGCTCTAGCCGCTTGTTCTACGCGATCAACTCGTAATAAAAATTTCATATAACTCAAGTTAATCTCAAACCTAAAGTGCTTTAAAAATCTCAATCTGTCGAGCAATTTCTCAGCCATCTACCATGAAGACAAGAACATTTGTTAATATCTCAATGCAAGTAAATTAAAAAAAATTAAGATCAAACAATGGTATTTTAATTGACATCCTACTACGAGATTCTACAAAATGAAGCCATATTTTTTGGCAAATTGTTGAAGAGAAAGAATTAAGTAGGGGGACCGCAGAACGTCATAAAAATCTGGGTCTGATTAGCAAAAGGACAAACAACTAATGGAGATTTACTGTTCTAGCCTCAGGCTTTATGAGTTTTGTCATCAACGACTAGGACAGAAGAGACAGTGAAAAGTAGGGTGTTAATTTCGTAATAAAAGCCCGATTGTATGGGCACTTTCAAACAAGCTGGTTGGTTCTATGGTGTCAGAAAATCCATGGGAAGATTACAAACTATTACTAACGTAAATTTGACACAGTGTATGGTCAATTACCAAACGTCGTCGTCTCGCATGCTACCCACTGGCCCCTCGTCCGCCCTCCGCCGCTTTTTTGCACACGTGTAATTTATATCGTTTTATTTTTGTTTTTTTGGGGGGTTTTCCAATTGCTAATTTGTTTACATACATACAGTTAAATAAAGAGGAATTTATTCTAGGGAATGCAATTGTGGAACGAAGCATCCTTCCTTTGTGACCTTTTCACTGTGTTAACTTAATCTTATGTTCCCCTCTTTTCGGGACCCAATCCCTGATTCATGGTCAATATCTGTTGGGCACCCCCGTTCTCCCCACGCCACCCCACCCTTAGCAGCCACCTATGTTAAATTAATTGTAATTTCACTATCCAATCAAAACTTAGTAAATTATTATAAAGTTAAAACTTTAAAATGAGGTACCCAATAATAATTTCACACTTTCCCTTCCCCTTCCCATCCACACAAGGGGGCAATGCTAAAAGCAAAAGTAAAAAGAGGCCGGGTAAAATGAAAAAGTATTGAAATTGACAGATTTACCATATTTACAGTGGATGAATCTTCATGTTCGCTATAATGCAAGGCCACTTCAAGGCAATAGAGAACCGGACCGGTTGTTTTAGGTAAATGGGTCGGGTCAAATGACTGAGTTGAATTCAATGGAACCGACGGCCACCCAGTTACCGGGTCGTCACTGTTCACAAACACAAAGCCTTCCACATAATTGAACGATTCCTGACTCGTTATCAGTAACTCAGCATCACGAGTGAACTCATCGAAATCACTGTATACCAGTCTTATCCATCTCACCTAATACACAAAAACAAATCCATAAATTTTTTGAGAAATTTAAATTCTTCTTAATAATTAAAATACTAACCATATCCGGGGCGGGTTGTAGCAAAACCCGAGCTCTAGTGATGATACCAAACTGACTAAGTCCACCAAGAACGGAGAAGAAGAGTTCAGAATTTTGAGAATTTGAGCAGATGGTTTTTTCTCCGTTGCCAGTAACAACTTCCAATTCTGTTACGGTTGACGTTTGGGGCCCAAAACGGAAAGCTTGACCACTAACGCCGGCATTAGACAGAGTACCTCCAACCGTTAAATGAAGATAATCCGTCCACGACATAGGAGCCAAGCGGTGTTCCGAAACACAGTGTTTCAAGACGTCAGCCCATAATGCTCCGCCACCCACGTCGGCGTACATGGAGTTAACGTTGACGTCGATTCTGCTATTATCACGCATTGATTTCATGTCGATTACGAGCCCAAGGTGGGCCATAGCTTGGCCGTTAATGGAATGACCGTTACCCCTCGCCGCTACCGTTAATGTTGGTGACTCTAACGCTCGCCTAATCACCCGAGCAACGTCATCGGCTCCGGCTGGACGTATAACGGCTAACGGCTTCTCTGAATACAAGCCGCCGAAATCTTTACTGCCTAAGCTGGTCGCGTTGAGTCCATAATCAATACTTCCTTCAATGTCCAAATCTTTCAAAACGCCATCCGTAGTTTTTTCAGGTTCAGGTATTGAATCAGTCTCATTCTCTGCAACGAATCGTTCTACTAAACACGCTAGCATCTTCCTTGCTGAATTCCGTTTCTGAAAAAAAATAATTTTCTGTTCTTATATATTTGATTAAAAAAAGCTTTCTTTTCTTGTTGTGTGTTGGAGCGCGCAAAGAATCGAGAATTTTTTAGTAGGGTGGTAGGGAAGAGACGGAGATCTAAGGAGGCTTTAAATAGCGGCGGAATGGGTTTTTTAGAACGGAAAATGGAAAATGGAAAGATAAAAGAAAGGGAGAGAGAAGGGAGAAAACAAGGAGAATGGGGTGGGGGTGCAGGGCGGGGATGGGGGGATGAAATTTGACGTCAAGAGAGCCTTTCAATATCCTGTTGACGCTGTGATCCTATCGGCTTCTCCTCTGTCTGCCACTTCCACAGTATTTATACCTTTGTTAAAGGTTTTTTGTTTTTTTTGAAAATTCTTTTCAAGAAAATATCATCATAGTTTAATCGTAAGCAATTTAATTTTAACTTTTTTATTTTTATTTTTAATTATGTAAATTTTTAAAAATTATTATAGAACACATAAATATTTAAAATATTTTTTTAAAATATTATGTTAAATCAAAGAATACCATATGAAAATGGGACTAAAGAAGTAATAGTTTATTTTCCTTTTAACAAGATTTGGCAAATTTTAATTCTCTCACCTTCTGTCTTTACCTATTGAGTCTCTCTCTCTTTTTTATTTATTTTTATGTAGTAGTTACCCAAATTATGTGTAATGCATGGATTCAATAGTTATTAATAATATTATTTTTTAATGATCTAATTAAATATTATTAAATTTTTTTATTGAGGGTAAAATTAATATCCGATAAATATTATTGATTTTGATTAAATTTTAAATGTAATGATTAAATAATTTTAAATTATTATATATGTATTTGTAGTACTTTCTTTTTGACACAAATATAATCACAGAATGATATTAAAATAGTTATTTAATTTTATTTGTCCAATTTAAGAAGAAATTTATTTTATCCTAATTTTAATATTTACTTAACTTGATCAGGGTGATATAGTAAAGTTATAGTTGAAGCAACTGGAAAAATTATTTATTACGGATAATATTGTAAAATTTTAATTGAAGCAAGCAACTGCCTTACAAAATTTAAATTAAAAACTTCATGAAATATTTTTATGGACTCATATAATGTATAAGAGTAATTTTTAAATTTTGTGCTTTCCTCTTTTTTTTTTAAATCAAAACTTTTAACACCATTGAATTTTTTGCATTAACTTGAAAAGAGAAGTGTTCATATCAAGAGAAATGCCTCATATAGTTATACCAACAACAACAACAAACATACCCAGTGGAATATCACAAGTGGGGTATGGGAAAGGTAGAATGTACTCAGATCTTACCACTACCTCATAGAGGTAGAGAGGTTGTTTCCTGGGAACCCTCATCTCAAAAACCCATAAGCAAAATAAACTAGATATGAAAAAAGAAATAAAGGAAAAGGAAACAGAAAGAACGACTAATAATGAAAAACACATGATAGTATGTAAATATGATACAATCAACATATATAAGATAGATAATAACAACATAGGATATAAAGACACGACAAATCCTACTATATCCACGACCTCATATAGTCATACCATACTCCTATATTTAAGTGTAAGAATTTGTAATTTATATCCAGTTTTACAGTCGAAAATATGTTAAAAGCTTTTATAGATATAGTTTTAAATGTGTCAAAAAGGATATAATAAAATATTACTCCCTCTATTTAATTTTTTTTTTATAATAATTTAATTTAACTTTTCATGTGACATATTTAAGGTTAAAAGATTAAAAAACATTTAATAATTTTAACATAACATCAACTTACGGTCACAAAATTGAAATTTTTTCTTACAACAACAATATACATAGTGAAATCAAAATTGATTTTTTAATTTTTTTTTAATTAAATTTCACACCAAATCAAATTAGATCATTAAAATGGAGGGAGTATATATTATTATATTGCAACATCTGAGGTAAACTAGATCATTGAAACGGAGAGACTTCAATATAAATTTAAAATATAACAAATTATGTTTCACATTGTTGACGGACCTTAAAACTTGAATAAATTTATTATTTTAAAGAATGCATGCCAATGGGAGTATGATAAAAATATCTATTATTTTATTATATCAAAACGTCTAAAGCTATAGAAACTTATGGCTCAATCATATTTGATCAAATTTGATTAGAAGAAAACATATAAATCAGGGGAGATTTTGGATGAAAATCGTGTTAGTCATATCGTTCTATTTTCGAATTCCATTTTATAGCTACCGGTGTACATATTAAAGAAATGATGTATGTGCAGATTAGACTGGATTAAAAGAAACCAACAGTTTGCCATAGATGAAAAGAATTAAAGAGGTACCATAAGGAAAAATTGAATTGCAGTGTGCATAACTGTGAAACAATATTATGTTTTGTGAACTTAAATTGACATGCTATATATATCATTTTACAAGGAAATAGAGCCGATAGATAAGTGATACGTACATGAAAAGAATGTGTAACATCTTCAGCTGAAACCAACGAGGAAAAAGCTAGAAGAGCTATTGTGCAAGCAAGCAAGAAAATCTGATTCCCCATTGCAAGCAAAGGCTAGAACTTGAAGAATTTGATGAAACAAAAAGTGAGAAATGATCCCCTTATATAAGCTTAGGGGTGGCAAAATTAAACCCGATCCGTCCAACCCGTTGAAGTTTGGACGGGTTATTAATCCGCTCATTTATATCTCAACTCAACTCATTTAAAATTGGGTTGATATACAACTTGAATTGACTCGAAAGAGATTTTATTAAAATATTTTTAAAACACTTTTTTTAGTTTGATATATTTTATACAACAATAAAGAAAAATGTAATTTAATTAAATACTAAAATATTAAAAAAGAACAAATAAAATAAGTACAACTTAATAAAAGTTAGGCTGGATTTAGTCTTGACCCGCTCTATAATCCATTACTCAACCCATTTTGATCCAAGCAAATTTGGGTTGAGTTGAGTCTAGACCCGTTTTATTATTTTGACTCACTTTGACCCGCTCAAATTTGACTCAACTCGCCCAATTGTCATCCCTTTATAAGCTAGCGTTTGTCCATATATGGATATAAATTTATCATTAAAGATTTGTTTGATCATGAAAAGATTTGGATCAACTCATTTTGAAACTTTATCTTCAAATTTTTAATGTTTGACCATAAAAAGATTTTAAATTATATTTTAAAAATTTGATCTTTAAATAGTTTCAAGTCTTTCAAACTGGCTTCGATCTAAGTACATGTGGTGGGTCAAAACTGGCTCCAAGTACATCGTGGGTGGGGGATCAAAACTAGCTCCAGGTACATACAGTGCCTTGACCCGTTTTATTGTTTTGATCCACTTTGACCGGCTCAAATTTTACTCAACTCGTCCAATTGTCATCCCTTTATAAGCTAGCGTTTGTCCATATATGGATATAAATTTATCATTAAAGATGTGTTTGATCATGAAAAGATTTGGATCAGCTCATTTTGAAATTTTATCTTCAAATATTTAATGTTTGACCATAAAAAGATTTTAAATTATATTTTGAAAATTTGATCTATAAATAGTTTCAAGTCTTTCAAACTAGCTTCGATCTAAGTACATGTGGTGGGTCAAAACTGGCTCCAAGTACATCGGGGGTGGGGGTTCAAAACTAGCTCCAGGTACATGCAGGGGTCAAAATGTCAAATTCTTTTTCAATTAATATGCATTTCTAGACACAATTTTCAAAATTCAAATTTTCAAGTTGTAACTTGTAATTTTAAAATTTATGGACAAATGAAAACTAAAATCGAATTTGTATACCTGCGTACGTAAGCCACGGGCTGGGCGGTAATATTTTTCTAATTAAGAATAGAATATGTACGTTTTCTTTGTGTGGAATTAGTTATGGTAACTTGTAATTGCGTGTCAAAGACTTTGTTTAATTAGCAATGTAGTTTATTTCTAGTTTGAATTCAGACTTTGAGTACATTGAACGCAAATGTTTATTGCTAGACATAGTTGCAAAAGATAATTTCATGAATAGGATGAATATTATCAAGATACAATGAGATTTGAACATACATGTAATAAGCTTGCTCTTCTTTCTAAGTCTCCTGAAACCATAACTCTTTAAGTCATGGTTTCCTCTTGTCTAAGCATGACTTTTGTCTGCTTTTAGCTATGATCTTAAGACATTCTTGTCAACTCAACCATATCTATGCTAGCCCTGTTGTGCTAATTCTAGGTTTATTAGTATTAATATCCATATTAAGCCGCGAATAATGCGATCTTCACACAACACGGTCGCAAGTAACAAGATCTTCACACGCTGGAGTTCTTGAGCATTTGCTAATTCACCTGGAGAGTCCATTAGGTTGCAGATAGGAAATCTGAACGTAACTCAGCTTATCTTTGATACACAACTCTGTACAAATGCCATAAATGTACTGATCTGTCGTCAGTGTATCGAATATGATGAAAACGTGAATCTCCTGCAATCGTACAATTTTCCAATGATACATTTCTTTAAACTATTATGTCTCATAAGCAATCTGAACTGCATAAAATGCACGGACTAAATAGGCCTATCAAACACCCAAATCTATTCTCAATTTCACTCATCAATAACAAAACATTGTGCTAACCACCGAGACTCTACCATTAATAATATTTGACGTATTCATAATTCAAAATGACAAGAGATAGAATCTTGTAACCTTGTGGATTTGTGGAGTAGGCTGACTATTGACTGAAATGTTTTGATAATGGCAATTATTTCTTTGAGAACCAGGTCCAATTCTAGTATAGGTACAGGTGAACATGATACTTATTGTAAGCTAAAGTATCAAGTTCAAAAGAAGGAAAGAATCCCTAAAGGAAGGAAACAGACTCTAACATGAAGTTGTTGTAGGAGGTCGTGTCCTAAAAGGACTACGACTCCTAAACGAGAAAATCCAAGAGCTAATTATTATTCCTATGATCCAATATTCGTGCAGAAACAAAAAATAATAAAACCAAAAAATATATAAAAAACTATCGGAGTCTACATAATTTACTATGTGTGCTTAAGAAATTTAATCCTCTCATTGTACCGAGGTTGTGAATTATTTCCTCCCATAATAAAACAGATAAACTATTACAAAAGTAACGGTTACTTCAAACTTTTGCAACTTCAGCAAATGCAAAAAATTAGCAACAAATTCACACACACACTCAATTTTTTGTGTAAGAAAATGTAAGCAGAAGAGGAGAAAATTCGATGTCGATAATTGAGAGGAAGCCTCTCTATTTATAGTCAGTAATGGGTGCATACTCACCTTTACAGAGCAGTCTCATTTGATTTGAGCAGACATGACATCTTTTAGTAAAAAGGATGTCTGTTTGGAAGAAACATTTTATGCTCGAATTTTGAAATTCGATTAAACTGACTGATTCCATAAATTAAATTAATTTAATTATTATAATTACTTAATTAATGATTTAATGAATTAACTCATCATTAATATCATAAAAAGGAAATCTAATGAGATTGATTAAATAAATTTTGTTTAAAAAATTTATCAACCAATCACATCATTTGTCAAAGCCGAAGTTGTAGCCATAGTCATAGCTGAAGTCCAGCCGAGAGAGCGACGATGATGACAGTGCAAGGGGGTCCCCTCTACTGACCCTTTAAGAGCTAAAGAAAGTGTTTCCTAATATGAGTACAAAAATTTATCTCTATTCTATCAATGAGTGAAAAATGACTCTTCATTTTTCCTTACTTGATTCCCCCACATTCACCTTACTTAAACCCAACAATTCTCCACATGAATGGGGAATGAACATTGTTTAAAACATATGCATGAAAAATTGTGTGATCTGTAATTAAGAATTAATTGCATCCAGATAAGTAGGTTTTCCTTTGAACTTCTCATAGCGAACTTATATGGGATATACTCGGTCAATCGATAAATTTGATATCTTTGAATTGTTGAGCTTTGTTGTATACCCAAACAACATAAGTCACACAATTAACCTTTTATTATTTTTGATTCTCATTGTTTTCTTTCTTTCTAGCCATGAACACTTCTTGTTCATAAATGCATAGAGACTGGCATTCCTGTCACCTTGAAGCGACTTACACTTCACACTTATATTGGTGATTTCTAAATGTGTTATATCGTAGATACACTATTTGATATACCTTATATCAAACTTAGAAGTCATTAAAAGGTCCTATTATCTTATCCTTGTTACTAACATTGTCTCATCATAAGAATGAACCATATAACAATTTTGACAATATTGAACCATCATCAGTGACTTTGTTTGATCTCCTTGAACCTAGATCTTGGGATCTCTAGTCTTCTTGGTAGGTTTACTGCCACGATGATTTGCCTCGACCATAATCTTATTCTCTTTGATGACCTCTCAAATTTTTCTCTAGTTAGACCTTTTGTATGTGGATCCGACACATTATCCTTTGACTTTACGTAGTTGATTTCCCTATAATAAGATAATGCGTCAACACACATTTTTCATAATTTCAAGTGTCCACAATCTTCAAAAATATATTACTCAACTTGGAGTAGGGGTAAAACCACAGAGAAATGCTCAGGTTAGAATTTCATTCAAGAAGTAGCAATAGTGCTTTAATATTTTATAGCATGAGTAAGCATTACATAGAAACTAATAATAATCTAAAAGTGAAATCATGGGGATAATTTTCATTACAACTAAATAATAATAGTAAGGAATAAGAAGATTAAGATAACTTCTAGGGTGGATATATAGACATACAAGTAGTAAATATTCAAAAGAAAATGAATCTATATGGGTAAGACAAGTGGATCTAATATTTGATCAAGGTTTTCTCAAACTCACGATCAACTTTTCATAATGCTTTCTCAAGCTACTATGGATTCAAGACATAACACCTCAACCTTAGTAAGAACTCTTAAATCTCTAAGGAAATTTCATTAACTCAACACATTAATGGCTATTCATCATCATTTAACCTCACCTCATGCACCCCTCTCAGGTATACATGAGGAGCCTAAACTAGAACTGAGTTTGCAATCTCAATCCATACATGAAAACATGGATAAATAACAAAACTCGTAAGAATTCATCAATAGCTCAAGTAAAGTTAAACACCCAACAACCAATTACTACATTATAATCTACATTATCCCCCTAGAAGTATTGAGGTTTTCAACTAATCATCAAATAGAGCATAGGTAAATTACTAAATAGATTTCTTTCCATCGTGATAGTCTTCAAACTCAAGAAATCAACACAAAACCTTTGCAAAACCTTACTCTCTCTCTAAGAAAAGGAAAGTTTCTCTCTCTCTTAGTAAGAAAAATTGTACTCATCTAAACTAAAGATGGAACTCTCAGAATAATCTCTCCTCTTGCACTCTCTCTGTAACAACCCAAAAATTTTCAAAATCTACTTATGGTTGACATTATAGGATATACTACAAGCCATGGTTGAGTTTTGGTAGAAAGTGGCCTAGAGGGACAGTTTTGACAGTCAACTTCAAATAGTCATAACTTTTGATGTGGGATTAAACATGTGATCTACCACATATCCAATTGAATATCTTTGCGTTAGCTTTGAAACACAAGTGGTTTCACTCAATTTGGATATCGGATGAGGGAGATATGACCTAAATAGTGAGACTGTCTAAACTTCAGAAGCCATTGGAGATAGGCTCAGAGAAGTGGCCAAGGACTTTGGCACGGACCGTGAAACTTTGTACGGTCCATCTAGTGCCTCTTGTGATGTAATAGGGAGCTTGGGATGGCATGGAACCACCCCTAAGACAAGTGTAGGCCAACGGTCCCTCAAACGGACTGTTTGGACTTTGACGGTCCGTTCACTGCCTCGTTAAGTGAAGAAGTGGCTAAGCCATGGATTGGATGTTATTTTTGGAGTTAAGGGAGGTCAGACGGAGTGTGTCACAGGGCTTCACAAGTTGAACGGACCATTTGGTGGTCCGTTAAATGTAACAGAATGCCCTCCGAGAGTTTCGTGGAAACTTTAGCTAAGTACAACTTGACGGTCACTTGAACGGTCCGTGTGACCATTTGACGGCACTGTAGCTTCCGTTTGGGTATTGTGTTCAGTGAAAAGTTCTGGTTTATTAATGATATTTTCGTGATTTAACATTTCCCTAAGTCCCCTTTTAGTCCCTTAAGGTATCCTAAGCCCCTTAATCATCCCCCAAACCCTAT